>VHIU01000266.1:0-63368 GCA_010577795.1 Isatis tinctoria
AAACACAAGAACCAAAGATCCTCTAACTAACTGAAAAGCCAAACCTCCATTTCAGGGATGATGATAGTTCTTCACACTCCTGAGATAAAAAAAAACAATACCATTATAACAAATCAGCTCATCAGCCACACTAAACGACCAAACTTCCTTCTGACTCCTTTGGTAACATACCTCCAGCATCTTGACAAATTCTTCCCGCGCTTTCTTCTGTCTCCTTCGCCTTTCCTCAGCTTCCACTTTTTTTCTTTGACCCAGATACTGGCACATTAGAATTGACAACCAGATGTAAGCATAAAGCTACTCAGAGTCGAAATCTACCAGTGAAAAGTTGATTGCATCACAAATAAAGGCTGCAACGTTTATAGACAGGCTATTAAAATGCATTTGCACATCATTCCTATGAACTAAGAAACTATATACCTCGTTAAAAGCTTGTTTCCGCTCACCGAGTGTTCTCAAAGCACCATATCTTTTATCATGAACAATCTCTTTCGTTGTCTACAAGGAGATGAGAAGGTCAGCAATGGAACCATTAGATGGTCAAGGAGAGAATACAGGCCATATCCATCAATGTACTCATACGAAATGACACAAATACTTGCATATGCATCCACAATACCTGTTCCCATGTCCAGTCGGACTGAACATTTACAGATTCCAAAAGAGACTTGAAAGCAGCTTTTGCCTCCTAAGAAAAATAACCAACAGTGCAAAAATAGATGGATGGCAAACAATTAGACTTGCACAAGAAAAAAAAAATCTACAGGCTTCCGGATGAGAAAATTAGGATACGAATATACCTGTTTAGTCGCATATACCATGGGTTCCTCAACATTTGTTTTGTCACCAGCAGGCGTCAGACTGGATTTTCCATTCACCGACATATCCTTGTTATCAACCTAACAAAAACAATCGAAATAATTAGACTATAAATATTCTAAGGTGTAACAATTGACTATAAATATTCATGAAACCACCACATCATCACACGTACAGTAAATAATGAACATAATTTTTCAAAAACTTGTTCAAGGTATTATTATTGACCTCTATTTACATCAAACTGAAGTACAAAGCAGGGAAGCAGAAAATATATGACTAAAGTTTTCGATTATAGGCAAGTCATTGTAAAAAAGGAATAGAAAAGTCATGCCTCGTTATTTTGTGCTTCAGCTCCATCCTTAATATCATCCCCCCCTGAGACGGTAAATTATCCAATTTCCTAGAAGCCTCCGTATCACTAGTTGCAGCAGACGTTTGAGTAACAGTAGCAATGGGGGGAGGACGGGTGACAAGTACAGTCACACTCACTGGAATAGGGCTTGAAGAATGCCCAGGAATTGTTGAAGATGTGCTAACAGAGGTCACAGGAGTGCTAACAGCAGGATCAGACGAGGATGAAGCGATGTGGGATAAAGAGGTAGATCCAGCTTCGGAATGGGGCCTCTTTGCACTAGCTAATTCGGCCTGTTCCCGAGCTAACTGCATACAACAACATGCAGGTTTAATGTAGGGTGCAGCATTGGCGAATGCGCATATAAGAGAGAAGTGAATAGTCAGACCTTCAAATCTTCTGGAATTGTCCACTTAGACTCTTTTGTAACCTTGTTATAATAATATCTGCATGAATTAAAACAACAAATAGTTGAAACAATAGAGCATAAGCAAGAAATTAAAACCAAATGAAACTTAAAAGATGCTTACTTCCTTCCTTCAGCTGTTGTAAATTCCTTCCATACAGTGGATGCATCAGCCCTCTGTACAAAGAGATTATAAGTTGCCAGAAAACTATAAAATCATGCATAGATAGGATAGATTTTGATGGATAAATAGAGTCTGCTTCCACAGAAACTCAAAACGTCATTAGAAGGTAATGGGGTGAAACAGAAGAAAAAATTATATTTATCCTGTTTTAATAAATAACTAAAAATACTAAAAATATATTTGCCTGTTTTAGTAAAGTGAAAGCCTGCCTTTAAGTAAGCACGTAGCAGTCTATGAAACAACAATTTCCAGAATATATTTGCCTTCAATTTTTGCAAACATATTTGCCTCTTTTATTTCAAAGTGAAAGCCTGCTTTCAAACGTCGTTATATTTCTCCAAAGTTACCATGGAGTTTCCAAATCAGTAGAAAAGTATATGAAACAGGATGCAAATAGAACAACATTCTCCAGAAAAAAAAGCATGCAACCGTTTACATCACTAGTGAAGTTGCACAAAAACCAAAAGCACTAGTAAATTCCACGACCAGCAAGATGAAAGGATAAACATCATCTTAGAAGAATGACTAAAGTCTTACCTCAAGTGGTGTCATCAGTTCAAGAGGTTTCTCCCAACTTGATTGTTTAGTCTGCTTGTTATAATAATACCTAGAAAACATAAGTATATTTTAGAAATGTTTTAGGTATACACAAATCCGCACGAAAGATAAACAAGAGCATGGAAAGTTCAAAAGAGTGATAAGCTTACGAACAATCTCCTACTAAAATAATCAATTCCTAATGGTAACTGCACGAACACAAATCTACAGTACAAACAGTGACATGAAGGAAAATAAACGGCCTAAATCTGAAACAGGAGTTCAGTAATATACTTTCTCCCATCAGCAGATGTATGCTCCATCCAGTCAGATGCAGATTGTGGAGTCAGGCTTCCCTATAAAGAAAAAAAAAAGAACACAAAACTAATAAGTTAGGTGAGCAGTCTGAATAAGAGAGATGATGCATACATGAAGACTAGAGTAAGAGAATGCGTTTGAGATAAGAGTTCATCAACAAAGCCAACCAGCTAGTTAGTAACTGAGTATAATACGAGAAGGTTGTGATGTTTACAGGAATCGAGTATTTTGCGGTTTGCTAAGGGCTTCTTGAGGCTTGGGAGTGTTCTCTAGAACATAGCCTGGGTGATCCTGATAATTATAGCAGTTCACGTTTTCAAACCTTATAAAGCTTGAGCTAACTTAAGGTTCTGGTGAAATGTACTCTATATACTAACCTTTGCTATTAAGTTAAGGAGCGCACGATTCAAATAAATATTATCTCAAAAATTGTACAGAGAAGAAGATCTAAATACCATAGATGATAGAAGGCATATGTGGGTCGTCTCAGTTTAGATGATAATTAAAAACATAAAATGCTTTCACAGATTACTAAGAGATGGGTTCCGGTTTAAGAGCAGATATAGACATGGATACAAATTTGTAGTTCTCGAAGTCACTTACTGGGTCTGTGGGAGTGACTGGTGTTTGTTGCCCAGTCTGCTGAACAGGGGAAACAAGTGTTGCACTTTGATTTACAGGAGCAGGCCAAGTGTTTGCTGCTGGGGGGACGCCGGATGCATGCATCTGAGAAGTTGGTTGGGCCATGGATGGTGGTTGTTGCTGACCATAAGATGATGGTGCAAACTGCAGGAACGAGAATCCAGGAAAGTGAAAACGAATCACATATAAAATGATCATATAAAATAAAATAAAAAGGAAAAGCAAGAAGGCTCACTGTATATGAAGAAGAAAATGGAGGTCCAGATGTACCAAAGCCCGTCATTGGAGGTGCATTTGGCTGTGGTTGAATATACGGCGCTGATACAGGCTGTGATGATGATGTAATATGTCCAGGCTGACCTGGTCTCACTGGAAAAAGCTGCTGCATCGGCTGAGAAAACTGTGGAGGCTGGCTTTGAACATTTGGTGGTACATGTCCATAGGGGTGATGAAAAGGCTGTGAAGCTGTAGGAACAAAATGCTGACCTTGTTGCCCAGATACCATCGGCCGAAACTGGTGAAAAGAAAAAGGTCTCATAAGCACATCCAATAGAAATCACAGACTTACGGATACAAAACTATTAATATAAATCATACAGTAAAATTATTATCATCCCTCAGAAACTTAGAGCTTATGCGATCCCTCTTATGAAGTTTTCTAAAGACACAAACTTTGACTACATCAAAAATGCTTAGAATCCGACGATAACTGCATGTTTGATACTGAAACTAAGGCACCAGAACATTCAATTGAGTGGATTCGATTTCCGAGGAAGAATGAAACTGAGTAAAAGAGAAGTTTTGGCACTTTCGCACCTGGGCACCAGAGGACTGAGGAGGATTATTCGACATTTTCCCAACAAAGTTAATTGCTTCTCTCCGACTTCCGGCTTATTCTGAAGAACAAAACGTCCCCACGAGCTTAAATTCTCGCGAAAGGCTTTCAAGAGCAAAAATTCAAACTCTGAGAACAGATGAGGCCAAACCCTAACAAGAAAATCACTACACGAAAAGCACATACCAGGAACGATGAGGAATCAGGGAGTAACTCCGGCGACAAGTCTCACCAAACGGAGGTTTCGCTAAATTCTTAACCCTAATCGAAACGGGAGCGAACTCCTGCAGATTGCAAAATCAAAAGATTTCGAAGAAGACGCGAACACAGATGTGGAGTGCCTTTAGTGAATTTAAACGGCAAGAAGTTTAGATGGTAAGACTAGAAGCGGCATGTAGTTTTTGTAATTGATAAAAGTTAAAAGTTTTACACGGTAGCACTGGAGGTAATTATTTGCAACGCGGCTTATACCCATTATTTACCCTATATTCGGTATATATCTGATTTGAAGATTGGCTCTTCATAAGTTAGGGGTGTTCCTTTGCTTATAAAGAGATCGAGTCAGTATGAAGTCACCCATTACTAAAGCTAATAACTCCAGTGGTCTTACCAGATCATATGAGGGCTTTTCTTATTTAAGGGATTAAGAGCATCATTAGTGGTAGAACTCCACTAGAGGCTCTGATTATTATTTAATTACTTTATTTGAGTTTAGAAACTTAGTCAAGAGTTTTTATTTTTTTGATCCTACAATGGGAAAGCCTCTGATAGGTTCTGAACTTTTTTTTCTTAATTGAAAATATAATTTAATTTTTAAATTAAACATATTTAACATGAAACATTTTAAATATAAAAACAATTTAATTTTTAAATTAAACATATTTAACATGAAACATTTTAAATATAAAAACAGTTTAAACATTATAAATAAAAACATAGAAACATATGTATAATAACATTAAAGTTCGAAGCTTGGCTGCAAAGCTCGTGAACAAAAAAAAAACTATGTATAATACTTTTCAATTTCTCTGCCTCGGTTGGTTTGAGCTTGGCTGCAGAACCTGAAAACCCATGGTGATAACTGTACACCATTGACTTCTTGGCTTCATCTTCCTGTAAGGTGAACACACAAGTAATTAACGAGCGCTTTACATTCATGATCAACACAAAACCAACAAATAATAATCTGAAAGAACGATCCATTTTCAGTTTTTTTCACTCCCCCACTGAAAGTCTTTCTTTATTACTGAAAAGACCTTGCTTTGAGAACATTCTCCAAGCCTTTGTTTTTATAGACATATTTCCTAATGTGTTTAAGCTAAATTGATTAACAAACTTTGCTTCCAAAAACTGGCAGATAACCAACCAATACACATACTAATTGTATCTTTCAGAAAATAAACATGGTAACTACTAACAGCAAAAATATCGGAAGACCGAATCCGACACTTGATTGACGGAATTCGATATCAGATTGTTGAATAACAGAATCAGAGATGAAGACAAGAGGAAGAAGACTGGAATTTTTAGAAAAGCTACGACGGAAGAGGAGGAAAAAAATGAGATGAGAGAGAAACAATGTTTTTTCGGCCAATCAAATGTCTGCATTTGGTTTTAGAGACCAACTCTAAAACCTCTAATTGTAGAGGCGGTCTCAGCCATTTTAGTTTATTTTGATTTATTTTAATGAGTTTTTTTTGTTAGAGACTCTCATTAGAGTCTCCGATAATGATGCTCTAAGTATTAGCCTCAGAAGCTCCACAAAAACTGCATCTGCATCTTCATCTTGGGATTATGGTTCCTCTATAAGAAAGGGAAGCCATGTACGACATCAAAGCGGGAGCACACTTGACATGGAGACTCATAGGTATGATACCAACTCTAAGTCCCTTAGCAGCATGTCATCTTCATCTGGCGTGTCAAGTCACACCTGCAAAGATCTAAATGTCATGCCAACGGACAGTTTTGAAGCATGTGCTTCCCAAATAACCGGCACATGCAAGGAGCACAACAGAACTAGGAGCATTACCTGCCACTGATGATTACTCTAGGCTGCAAGAAATGGATGGAAATGAATCTCCTCGCCACGGTTTGTTCACGACGACAGCCTCAGATAATAGAACTCGAGAGTTTTGCACCCCAAACCCATTCTTTAGTGGTTTATGATGAAATTCTAGAGTCGGAGTGCAGTGGATGATTGCTCAGAGAAGAGTATGGGACATGATTCTGCAGATCACCACAACTCCTTGGCTCCTGTAAATGAAACTTTAGGTACTTGCTCAGAATTCTCATACTGGCATCTCAGTGTGCTTTAATTTTTACAATTTTGTTATTTATATGGTTTTACAACATGTTTTCTTGCACTCTCGGCAGATGAGTCGACCGTAATTGTGGAATGTCCAAGTGGAAAAGAGACGAAGAGCCTCACTCTCGAAGAAGCCACTGATACAATACTATTCTGCAGCCCCATTGTTCATGACTTAGTTTACGAGGCTGCAACAATAGCAATGGATAAAGCAAAGAATGTGCCGGTGAAAGAAGAGATGTTGCATCATCCAATAGTGACGGTACTTGGAAAGTTGAATCGGAACAGGAGTAGTAGTTATGGACGCGGTGGTGGAACAAAGGAGAAGAAGAAACAAAGTTTTAAAGCGAGAAGGAAACAAAGGGAGACAGAGGAGAAAACAGAGGTGCATATAGAGAGTGATGAAAATGCAAGTGAAGCAGCAGCGATGATGAGTAACGTTGGAGTTCCTCCTCCTCCTGGTAAAGTACGAGAGAGTTTGAAATCTCCTCCTCCTAGTAAAGTACGAGAGAGTTTGAAACCTTCTCCTAAGCCTTCTCCTAAGCTGGATAACAAATGCAATTGCTCTATAATCTGATGTGGCCATTTCTTTACTAGTAAATTTTTGTATGCTTGTTCTTCTTGTTGTTTGGGGATTTATATCTTTTAAATCTTTTAGAGTATTTTACGTTTGTTGCACCTAATTTGTGAGAGAAGGAGATCACGATTTCGGTTTCCGTTCAGTGGCATGAACCCTTATTTATAGTTTTATATATTTTATTTGAACATCAAAGTTTATCATTCTTTTACGGCCTTACTAGAGAATGACATATACTGATTTCAATACATGAATCAGTTTTAGTTTCAGAATTTTAGGAATGTAAACACACATACACTTCAGTCTGAGTAAATTATCGTTACTAGTCTGTTGTACAAGTTATTCAAATAAAGAAGATAAATCAATGTTGTTTACATTTTCTCATTACTTACTAGTTACTTCCTCTCTTGTAATGTAAATATTTGTAACATGCAAAATTTCATTGTAACATCATGGAATGTTTGGTATTGGCTTTGACAATATGTAAAAGTTTTTCATGGACATTCTGCACCATCTAAGGCCGATGGTAAGGCTGATGGTAAGGCCGATGGTAAGTAGGGTTGGCTTAAGTGGAAGGGTGCCATAAAAAATGAGATAAAAAAGACCACATTTTTTTTTTTAAGATTTTTTTTATATAAAATGTGTTTAGAGCATAAGAATCTATTTAAGAATATAAAAATCCAATAAAACAAAGAAAAGAAAAGCTAAAAGACACAAGATTAGTAAAAGAATAAAATTTTGTACAAGGGTCGCACACAACTTTGACCCGGCACTGGTGATAGAGAGGACATGCAATCAGTCTCGTAGGATCGATGTTGAGGAGAGTATAGATAGAGAACCTCTGATGTGGAGGAAACATATCCCGGAGATTGTCGGATAAGCCATTAGGAAGATAGCCAAGGAGGATGGTATGTCCGGCGTCACGTAGTATGGAGACCACATCCATGTTGAAGTTATCGCCGCCGATAAAGAGCAGAGTCCTCGGATTGCCACCCTTGGAAAATTCCACAATATGATCGAATACGAACTTACCAGCACTATTACGTGCGGTGAAGGTATCCTCGCCGTGAAAAAAAGTTACTCCACTGTTATCCAGCGCGAATTCCAACCTCGTATGTCTCGAAAGCCGAAATCTGTTTGCCGCATATGCATAAACACGAAACGATCCAGGATCCACACCAAAGTAAGTAGTCAGACGGCGTCGTAAGGCTGATCCATCAAAAAGATACGGAAGACAAATATTTTCGAAGTCCATGACAACTTCATCCATTTGATGGTTGAGATCGAGGGATGAGACAGCAGCAAATTTAGGGTTTTGTCATACAACAATAAAGTAAAATTTGTCTCCTCAAATTCATTCATTAAAATATTTTCAATAACAGTAGATTTGAGAGTACATTTTAAAATCACAAGTTCAATAACACTAAATTTAAAAATAGTTTTTTAAAATTCATGTTTCAATAACAGTGGATTTATCATTTTAAAACAAATCACCACAATCCTTAATTGAATACACCCTTTAAATGGATAAAATATGTTTTAAATGAGCCAGCCACCATTGATATAGGAAGAAAAAAAAAGATTTTTTTACCATATTGTAGCCAAATTTGTTTTGTTAAAGCATGATTATTGGGAGCTCTTGAGAAAGGTTAAAAAAAACATTAAAATAAATTAAAACAAGTAATGGTTGTTGAAAGGGAAAAATATCATTTTAAGCATGAACTTGCCAAAAGTGGCCATTTTAAGCATGAATTTTGGGCGAGACCACTTAAATCACCAACTTCGGTTGACTATTTATTTAAACCCTCAAGTTTCGTTGACTAGGCCAAAATGAGCATGACGTTAACTTATTTAACGGAACTGTTAACCGACGTTAATGCACTGTTACCATCCTCCGTTAATCACAAAACGACGTCGTATTAGTTTTGGAAAAATGTCATTTAAAGCACAAACTTTCAAATTGAGGCCATTTAAAGCATGAACTTTCAAACTGAGGCTATTTAAAGCATGGACTATTAATATAAGCCAATTAAAAGCATAAACTTTTGATATCGGTATTTTAAGCATGGACTTTCATTGTTTTATAAGCATTATGTTTTGTTAAGTCAGCCAAAATGAATATGGAGTTACCACATTTAACATAAATTTTAATATGTGTTAAATGAGCGGTTAAATAACAACATATTTTGATTCCTATTTTCAGCGTACCACTCCAATAACTCTTTATGAGCATTGCTTACCAGTGAAAACAAAAGAATATTTAAACCATAAAAATTGGAAAAAAAAAATAGATATTCAGATGGTGAAAACTAACCTAAGTGTTCATAAGAAGTTTCATTTTTGAGTCTTGAGTTGATAGTAGATCAACTTGAAAATATATATTGACAACGTGTATAAATGAAAATGAAATTGTTATTCTTCAACACGAGGCTTTATACCGTTGTATCATTACTATCTCCATGCTTAAAATACCGATATCAAAAGTTTATGCTTTAAATGGCCTCAGTTTGAAAGTTCATGCTTTAAATGACCTCAGTTTGAAAGTTTATGCTTTAAATGACCTCAGTTTGAAAGTTTGTGCTTTAAATGACATTTTTCCAAAACTAATACGACGTCGTTTTGTGATTAACGGAGGATGGTAACAGTGCATTAACATCGGTTAACAGCTCCGTTAAATAAGTTAACGTCATGCTCATTTTGGCCTAGTCAACGAAACTTGAAGATTTAAATAAATAGTCAACCGAAGTTGGTGATTTAAGTGGCTTCGCCCAAAGTCCATGCTTAAAATGGCCACTTTTGGCAAGTTCATGCTTAAAATGACATTTTTCCCGTTGTTGAAACAGCTTATAAAACAAGAATTTTTAGAACTTGTCCTTAAAATTATATGTCATTTCGTTGGCTGCTAAAAAACCAGATTTAATATTTTATTTGTAATGGTTACAACTAATTTATTGTTTGTGTCTTGATTATGTATAGAAATAACTCTAATCAAATTATTTTTCTTTGTTTTTCTAATTTAAATTACAAATATATATAGGATGCAACATAGACTTCGAAGGGAGTGAACCGTAAAAAGCCATCCTGTTTTTGGTTTGATCATTGAGTGCGTATATTTTTGCAATCAAAACAATATTTTAAGTTAGGGTGCAAACAAACTCACGTCATTGGCTAAGTTGCCTGATATAAAAACACCATTTGAGAAAATTGTTTCACCCTCCGATAGTAGAATAGAATTTGATCGGAATTGTTTGACAAAAAAAAAAAAGAATTTGATCCGAATTTTTTGTCACAAAAGGAAAAAAAAAAAGAAAACTCTGCGAAACCAAACTCTTGCTCTTCTCTCTCAACTCTCTCATCTCTCTCCATCTCTCTGAGCCAAAGTGGGTTTGATTAGAAGGTGGGTTTTCGCTTCTGCATGAAGCGTAGAATTGCTTGAATCCATGTGTTTTTTTCAGTTTTGAGATTGAGATTGGGGGTTTTCTTCTCATCGCTTAGTTGAGAGAGAGTCCATTGTTAGTCAAATTTGTTAGCGACGGTTTCACTTTTTGCTAGGTTCCTTCTCTTTGGAAACTATCTCGATGCTCTCTCCTGACTAATTCGAGCTAAGATTCGTTCTTGATTCTCTCTTTGGCGAGCCTCATTAATTAGTCGATTTAGCTCACTATGCGACTGTTTCTCAAGTGTTTGGAACGGTATATTCCTTAAGATATATATTCATGAATGTGATGCTTTTGCAGGGGTTATGGCCTTACTCTGCACCGATAAAGAAAGTAGGGAAAGAAATCAAGGAGCTCTCCAAGAAGATCAACGATCTCTGTGGTATGTGTGTGTCCACACTCTTTGTCAGTGAATTAACAGTTGGGTTGGTTACTTTGATTAGTAAAATGATAATTGGTTTACTTTTATGGAAACATTGATGAGCATTTTAAGCTATCATTGCAGGTATCAAGGAGTCTGACACTGGTTTGGCTCCTCCCAGTCAATGGGATCTCGTTTCTGATAAACAGATGGTGCAAGAGGAGCAACCTCTCTTTCCTACTGATATTGAAGAAGGCATGAGAGTGGGGTATGTTTCCTGTTTATGGTGTTGTCCTTTGTTCGTCGCTGGATACTGGATAGAATATCTTGTTTTAGTTCATAGGGTTTCGATTCCTTTTGTTTAAAGGTTTTTGCTTTGGAGTCAAATGCTGAGGATATTTTTTCACTCTTGTCATGATTAATGTAGGATGTAAAAGCTGAAATCAGGAAAGGTGAGAAGGCTAGACTTAAAGAAATGCAGAAGATGAAGAAGCAGAAAATTCAGGAAAATTTAGACGCCCAAAATGCTTCCATAGATGCAGATATGGTAAGCTATAAGGGGAAAAGAAGGTGCAACTGACTCATTGTGGAGTGTAACTAGGATGCCAAGTTAAGGCCGGGAAGCCTCTTACAGTGAAGCCTGATGAAGATTGCCTCATCCACGTTTCTCAGGTTACTTTCATTATTACCCATAAGCGACTCTCAAACTTTCATGATTACTAGTTAATATATTAACTCTCTTTAACTTTTTTTTTGTTTAGCTGTGTGTATAGGCATCGCTTGATAAAGGGAAAAAGGGAGAATCTGCTCTCTTGTATGTGACTGTCGATGGGCAGAAACTTGTCATTGGAACACTCTCTCAGGATAACATCCCTCAGATCAGGTTTGATCTTGTCTTTGAGGAGTTTGAGCTTTCCCACTCCTTGGAGAGAGGCTTCATTGGCATGGAGCTTAATACAGTAAGTAAAAGACTAAAATGGATCGTTTCTAACAAACTCTTAAAACTCTGTTTGAGTCGAGCATGGAGCTTAAAGATCTTTATGCTTCTGTGATGTATCAGGTTCTGCTATTTTCCCTGAAAGCTGGAGAAGTTGGTCTGAATCTAACCGCAAATTCTTCTGGATAAGACAAAAGGCATGTATGAGAGACATGCTGCACTTTTCGATCTAAGGAATCATGGTGGAGAGGAAGCTGTTTCTGCCATAGTTGATTCTTTGAGTGCTAATAGTGCCCTTCTAGGTAGCGAGGTTTGTCTAAGTTTTCTTCGTTTGATGACTTTCAGTTTGGTCGTTGTTTGCTAGTGAGGACTGACTTCTTGAAGTTGCATAAGTCTGTGTTTGTTTAAGATTTTTTATCTTGAATCTTTATCTCCATTAGGGGTTCTCCCTGTAATGATGCTTTAAGACAAAAAACAAAAAAAATCTTATCTAAGTTTTTTAAATTAACTTCATTGATTAAAAAAAAAAATGCTTAAGAAACCTATTTGGAATTCTCCCTATAATGATTATGATCTTACTTCTTATTTCACATGTGTCATCATTGGTTTTCTTGAAAATCCTCCTCTCTAGCCGCAGCAGCAACATTCTTATGACTCCCCAAACCATTTTTTCACTGATTCTTGTCCTCGACTTGCAGCCTTTGCACCACCAGACGATGAAGCTCTTGATGAAGAAGAAGCACCACTTGCGCTTTTGCATGTTGGTTGAAGGTAAGAAGCCAATCTGATGACGGGGCTCCCATTCACTACCTCAGGAATGATCTCGTTCGCAACGAAGTCTTGACGACAGTTTAGACAAGGCAAGATCTTGTTAACGTAACTAGACCTCACAAATCTGCAATACGTCTTGCATCTATTGCACACTGTCCAAAAGGTAAAGGTACTGACCTTCTCCTTTCTTGACATAGAATCAGACTCAAGCTTAGGCTCGAACCATCTTTTCAATCTCTTGTGTGCTTGATTCGCAGACTTTTTGCTATTATATGCCCAAGTTGAAGAAATAGTATATTCAGAGGGACTCAATCTGATTACTGGCCTCCCATTGATTATCTCTGGAGTTATTTCGACTGCAACGAAACTCCGACAGCAGTTTGGACAAGACAGGGTCTTGTTAAGATGATCAGCCCTCAGGAATTCACAATATGTCTTGCATCTGTTGCACACTGTCCAAAACGTAGGTTCAAACTTAGGCTTAGGTTCAGGCTCAGGCCTAGGCCTCGGCTTAGGTTTAGGTTCAGACCTAGGCTTGTAAGAGGAAGCTGGCTCGTGGGGGTTTGGTGGTTTCTGCACTCCACTCTTCTGTTTACCTTCTTGATCAGATAAGCGAGACCAAGCTTCTAAAACCAGCTTAAATGCACCTTCCGCGCCGTTAAACTTGTTCTTGTCCGGATGTAGCAAAAGAGCTAACTTCTTGTACTGTTTCTTGACGGTTTCATCATCAGCTAAACGATCTACACCAAGAACACCGTACCAATCAACTTCTCTTCCTCCTCCGGTTGATGCAGAGATGTAAACATCAATCACAATCAGCGCTTGTTTTAAACCATTAAGATTTGGGTACAGATTCTTTGCCTGGTTAACGAATGTTTTCGCTCCGTAGTAATCATTCTCTAGAAGTTTCTTCTCAGCAATCTCCACTGCTCTTCTAGCTTCTTCTTCATCGTTACGTTCCATTGTTCGTTTGAGAGAGTTTCTTTGTCTATGGGAACAAATTCGGAGAGAAGGAAAAGATTAAAAAGGGGTTTAAGAGAAGGAAAAGATTAAGTAGTTTCTCTAAGACGGTGGTTTCCCTTTTTTGGTAAAAAGGAAAATTATCTGACTTTTGTCTTTTGAAATTCATAAATTTAACTAGCTTGAGCATTTCGGGCTAATTAAAAAACACTAGTAGTGCTGCTAACCCCGCCTATGGGTGGTATTCCGTTGGTTATATTTTTTTTTCTTCGTATTATACGTTGTTTAATAAAATTATTGCAATCTAAAATATTTTAATATTTATTTGTTGTTTTATGTATATTTTAAGAATTAACATCTCATTATTGTATATGTAATCTATCTAAATACCCTCATTGAACATAATATTTTTGAATATCCAATCGTAATATAAAAAAAAGTTAGTATCTGTTTATGTTATTTAAGAAAGAATGGCATTGCAAAGCTTGATTCCTTGTTTTCATTTTTTGGTCGGCCGTACTATTTTGGTTTGATCGTGGTTGCTGTGTGAAATGTGTAATTAATCAGTAAAAAACATGCACATGTTTTATGTTCTTTGCGTTTAAATGTTTTTTGTAATTTAATTACTTTTTTTGCATTTTTGGACCCATTAGTTATGCGTCATTCTAGATCTTTATCTTATTTGTAATCTGTAAGTGATGATTTATAGTTATGAATGTTTTTTTTTTAATTTACAATAAGCATATATGTTATGGATTTGCATTTTAGTCTCATACCTTGTAAATATAGGGATGAAGTCTTACGCCTGTGCCAAACCTCTTCACTTCCCCGATCTTCATCAACCTGCATCAGGATATCTAGTTCATAAGCTTGCGATTGTTTGATGAGGTACTATAAGAGTATATGTATATTCGATTGATTCCAGCATGCATAAGAGGCTTGAAATTATATTGCTTATATAAGAAATGAAGCGAATTTCATAGATTAAAATGTGTAAAAAGTGTGTTTGTATGATGTATAATGCAGCATGAGAGTAGTATACATTCTTAGAGCTGTGCTGGTATCTGGTGTGTCACCGAGATTCTGACGGAGTTAAACTTCAGAAGAAGAGGCGGAGCAAAGAAACCCCATGATTAATCTTTTGCTCTACGGCAAATAGAACTCGACTTGCTACTTTCTTTCCTCTTCTTCTTCATTTCTACTCTTATATTAATCAGAGTTTTGTTTGTAATTATCAAAATACTCTTAAGAACTATGAACGGGAAGGATAAGTATTAATAATAGTGACGTAGTTGTAATCCCTTTTTAAAGAAAATATATTAACCAAAAAATTAATCAAACAAATGCAATTGTAAAGATTTACAGATACTAAAGTTTGATGCATAACTCTGTTGATTCTAATGTCTGAAAATGTAACACAAACAAAACACTGGAACTCCTTACAGAAAACACATAACATGGTAAAAGACAAATAGCATCTGAACCTGCTGCAGCTCTATCAAATCAGAGCACCTTGGCGCAGCAATGCATACATTTGAGATTGCTTCTTTAAGATGTATAGGAGACTCCCTACAAGAATATCAAAAAGAAAGTATTCAGAAACTCAGTAACTAAAATTGAATATAAGACTCAGAAACAGACAAAACACATAGTATGATGATTAAACTATCATTAAAAAAAATGCAAGAGAAAGAGGAAACTGAAGCCAAGGAAGATATTAAGTTATAACCTTTGTGCCTCAGTAATTGGAAGACAAACAGCTATGATCCTTGAGCAGCCATCATCTTCTCTTCCCTTATGATATGCTGAACCTAAAATAAACTCAGAGGTAAAGAAAATTCCCAGAAAACTCCAATTAAAATAAAGCAAAAAAGAAACATTACCGAATTGGAGCGCTGGCTTCTTGACCAGTCTCGAGAAGCTTAGCGATTTCATGGCGCATTTGCTAAATCTTCACTTCTCTTCTATTCCGAATTAGCTTTATCCTATGAATCGTTAATTATGAGCAAGGTTTTCCTGTTTACTATATCCCCCACCAGAAAAAAAAATATAAGAGTCAAATAGAGAAAAAAAATAGAATTAGCCAAAGGATTCTATATATACAACCAGAGAAAATCTCAGGCTAACATATCCCAATCTGATCCACAAGGATCACTTCTCAATCTATTGAACATGAAATTCGGATGCAAAACCGGAGACTTCACCGCACTCCTTGGCTGTGTAGGAGTCCGTGTTCATCTTCTGAAATTGTAAGAGCAAGATGATGATGGAAAATGGATGAGTTGAAGGTCATAATAATATGAATTATTTATAGAATGGTGTTCGGGAACAGTTTATGGAAGTCGAGGGGGATGAATCATCCCGGATGATTTAATGGAATTTGAAGGATGGAATCTTTGAATTGACGCAGAGTAATTGATTATCCAGCCGGCAGTTACGACAGTGAACGGAGATCCATATCTTGGAAAGTCAAAGCGTTAGCAAGGTTAAAGGGGAGAAGCTACGAGGAAATGCCCACTGTTAAAACAATTGGGTGTAGTGGGGATCAATTTCTGGCAAGACCTTCTCCACATAAAGTTAACCAAAATTAACCCTTCCAAATCTCAATGACCTTCTCAACACGATTTTGCCCTTAATGAAAATAAGAAAAGAAAACAAATCTGAGCCATCAGATCAAATCACGATTTAACAGTCATCATTTAAGCGTGCATTATCTCTTTCTGACCCCACACATTAAACCCTCTCTCTTACCTCTCATGTCACGTAAAACAAACATCATTACTTTCCCCAATCACACTAAATCACACCATTAATTCATTTCTTCTTCTTTCTCCTTTCTTCTTCCTTCTTCCTTGTTCTTTGTTTTTTTCTTTTCTTTCTCCTCTCCAGATTCCAAATCCGCGAATTGAAGTCAGAAGGTTTGTTCGTTTTCCTTCTTCTTATGCTCTCTCTCTCTCTCTCTCTCTCTCTCTCTCTCTCTCTCAAACCCTCACTCTCTTCCTCTCTTCCTATCTTCCTCTTTTGAATTACCCACGGGTATATATATATATATATATATATATATATATATATATATACATAGTAAAGTTGTTTTCGAAGTCTAATAGGGTGTTATAACGAGAATTTGTAGATTCTATAGGCTGAAACGTCAGATCATAATAGAGCAGAGAAGTGTAACTGGTACAACTCGTTTCATTGGTCCAACTAGTATAACTAGTATGATTAATAAACTAAGCAAAATTAGTATAACTGGTTTGCCGAGCACAACAGGAACAATTCGTGTCATTGGTCCGATTGGCATAACTGATATAACTAGTACGGTTGATAAAATGAGCAAAACGAGTATATCTGGCCTGACTACTACAACTGGTACTACTCTTGTCATTGGTCTGATTGTCATAACTGGTATAACTAATACGATTAATAAAGTTAGCAAAACGAATATATCTGGTCTGACTAGTACAACTGGTACAACTTTGGCCATCATAAAGGTTGCAAAAACATCAGAACATGAGCTTAATATACCTCGATTTTTCTCAAAGTACTATTGGACGGAGCAGTGGGCATTAGCATATTGCATAACGATTTATCCGGTACCTCATCATTCTACTTGGGATGTTCCGGAGGAAATTCAATCTCGGCGTGTCTTACCAAAGCCTTACAAGAAAAAGAAAAGAATAATACAAGTGACCGTCACCTAGGGGTTGGAGAACCTCGAAGGAGGAGGAGGAAGACTCGCGCGCCATTTCAGAGTTGGTTTGGTTTGTAATCTCTTTATATTTGTGTAAGCTTTGTATCACTGAATGTTACACTAGGGATGTAAGTATGCATGTTATTTCTATCAGATACAGCTAGGTACAACTAGTACAACTCTATATAATGTGTCGAATATGTCTAGTACAACTGATATGATTGGTACAACTCTGCTGTAGTACAATCGGTAAACTGGTCGAACTAGTATAACTGGTATTACGCGTACAACTAGTATAACTCGTACAACACTATTGTAGTTAAACTGTAATAAAATTATGAAAATGCATTTGTAAATTCATTTATAACACAATTCTCATATTAAATAGGCCAACAAAACACTGAAAACACATTTCTACCACTATATTAGTGATTTAAATGCAAATTTCATTTTTTGGGTTGATAAAGATGTTATCATTCCATCATCTACCTAATACTGCTAATGTTACTTTCACAATATTAGACACAATAACATAGAATTTTACTACCAAATTATGTTTTACACATTTGATTGTATAGGAATATGTAATATGTAGTTTATATACTTAATTTCAAAAGTACAACTAAGTGAATTTCATTTACAGTATGGTACTACTAGTTACAAGTTATTATCACGAAAGTACAACTCTTTACAAAAAAAAAACAAATGGTATAACTGCATCATTGGTACAACTCTTCACAAAATGTTTTTTTTTTGTCATGAGAATGATTTTTTTTAACACGTTTTTCATGAGTTTACACATGTCGGTGCACTTTTTTAGGTATTATAAATTCTGATATTAATACTAATTGTAATAGTTATACTATTGTAAGTAGTAGTACTAGTTGTACTAGTTATACTATTGCGATAATTATATAAATGCATATTAAGTCTGAAAATAATTAAATTTCTAATTAAATCTAAATACTTAAGTACATAACAAGTCGAAAATACATAAAACAAAGAATTAATTTTTTTAATCACGTTTTTCATGAGTTTACACATGTCGGTGCATTTTTTGGTATTAAAATTTTCAATATTAATACTAATTGTACTAGTTATATTATTAGACGTAGTAATAGTAGCTGTATGTAGGTATACTAGTTATACTATTGCAATAATTATATAAATGCATATTAAGTCTGAAAATACTTAAACACATAATAAGTCTAAATAGGAAATACCCGAACCCAAATCCGAAAAAATATTAGAAAACTCGATCGGCTTGTATTTGTCTAAACTCGAAACCCAAAAATCCAAACACCCGAAACCCAAATAAACCTCTCTGAACCCGATGAATAAACTTAAAAACCTGAACGGTCTCTATCTGTCTAAACCCAAAAATCAAAGACCAAATAAACCGAACCTGAAATACAATTAGCAAAAACACGATTGGTTTGTATACGTCAAAACCCAAAAAACCGAAAACCTGAATCCCCGACTCGAAGCCGAAAAATTACCCGAAGTCACAGGGCTATGTATCATGATGTCGTCGCACGTTTTTTATTCATATGTTTACAACTACACGAGTAATGCTAGTTGTAGTTGTTATATTAGTTGAATATAAGAAACCTAGTGGTACTTCTTTTCCATGGCTGCCTTCTCCTCAGCAGTCTTCTTTTCTATGGCTACCTTCTCCTCGACAGCCTTCTCCAAAACCCCCCACACAGTTCATATAAATTACACACAGTTCATATAAATTACACACAATTACACACAGTTGTACTAGTCGTACTTGTATGACTGGTATGACTGGTACAACCACTAGCAGTTGTACTAGTTGAACTAGTATTTCTTGTATGACTGGCACGACTAGTACCAGTTGTACTAGTATTACTGATATGACTGGTACAATTACTTGTGGTTGTATTAGTTGTACTATTAATACTAGTACGACTAGTACAATGCCACATCTTGACTGTATGTTAATAATTTTATTAAATTGTTTGTTGTTTCCTTTTTTAACTCAATGTTAAAAATTCAATTTTTTGTTTTTTCCGTTAAAAATAATCACGTTTTTTATTGAATCTACACATGTGGGTGCATCTTTTTCATTAAAATTTCTTTGTGATGATTATAAGTATATTACATTGTAGTTGGACGTAGTAATACTAATTGTACTTGCGATATTAAGTATATAAAGCATATTAAGTTAAAAAATACTTAAATTCATATTAAGTCTAAAAAAATTTAATTCATAAAAAGTTTAAATAGGAAATACCTGAACCGAATCCGAAAAATATTAGAAAACTCGATCGGTTTGTATTTGTCTAAACCTGAAACCGAAATAAACCTACCCAAACTCAACCCAAACCTGATTAATAAATTTTAAAAAACCCGAACGGTTTCTATTTGTCTAAACCCAAAAATCGAAACCCGAATAAACCAAAACCGAACCCTAAATACCAATTTTTTTCAATTTTTCATTACATGGTTACTTCGGTTTTAAAAATTTCGAGATACCTGAACCCAAAACCAAAATAAAACCTCATCGTTTTAGTATGATTAGTATGACTATGTCAAACTAGTATGATTAGGACAAGTAGTATAATTAATGTGATTAGTATAACTAGTGTGCTTAGTATAATTAGGATAACTTGTATGATTAGTATAATTAGTATGATTAGTTTAACTAGTATAATTAGTATAACTAGTATGATTGATACACGAGTTTTAAACCCTTATTTCCTACTGCAAGTGCACAGCATACGAAGTAGTATTTAGGGGTCGATCCCACGAAGACCAGTTTTCACACTTTGATATATTGAGCTAATTCAAAAGCTAAGACAATTCAATATGTTTTTGGTTTTTGTAAATAGTAAGTAATGAAAGCGAAATCGGTTGTAAGATAATATTAAGCAAGCGTTAGGTCAAGGAATATCGCAGGAGATTCAGAGCAACGGATTAAACAACTATTCAGGCAATGATTGAGCATAAATCTAGAACTTAAACACTAAGATAATATCAATCCACTCTCGTGGTACCAATATCTTTGTCTATCAACCTAGAAATCCTAGCTCTCGCTGGTACTAGAAATCGTAGACAAGCATTAAGGATATGTTTAATATGTTCACAATTCTCAATACATCTGCTCTCGCAGGTAATGGTTAAATTGCTCACCAATGTTCTTTCTAGCAACCTAGCAACTCTCGCTGTCTAAGTTAAACCAAATTTCATAAGATCAAGTGATCAATTCGATCTAAGCATTAAGAACAACAAGGGTGAAGATATTGATTTGAATAGCCTATTTGTGTTTAACCCTAAAGCTCATGAATTCCTTTGACAAACCTTAACCTAACTAAGAGGTCTACTCAGACATGATTAAAGAAGAAAACAAAGAGATTATAGAGTTCATAATAAAGCTTGAATAGATAATGAAAGTTGAAAATAACTTAATAAGAACTTAAGTAATGCATAAATATAAAACTGAAAGTAAAGCATAAATATAAAGACTAAAAGTAAAGCATAAATATAAAGACTGAAAGTAAAACTTGATTAAGCATAAAGATAAGAACTGAAAGTAAAGCATAAGATTAAAAGCATAAGATTAAGCTTAAAAGAAACTTAACAAGAACTAGATAAAAGCATAAACATAAAACTTAAAACTAAAGAAGAAGCTATGCTTTGAAGCTAGAGAAGAGAGGAGGAAGAAGAAGGTGTGATTTGAGAGTGATGTTGTGAGTCCATTATATAGGCCAAGGTGAAGGGGAGTAGGTGAAGCGGGAACGGTCGTTCTTGGTGTAGAACGATCGTTCCCGATGGTCGATCGAAGTAGGTGAGATGTGGAGTCGGGGAACGATCGTTCTGGTGAGGAGAACGGTCGTTCCATAGTGTGTTTGTCGGGGAACGGTCGTTCTTCTGGGGAGAACGGTCGTTCCCAAGTGTATTTGTTGTGGAACGATCATTCTGTTGGGGAGAACGGTCGTTCCGTTGTGCTTTTGTCGGCATGGTTGGTGAAGTGTGGAACGGGCACATGGGAGAGAACGATCGATCTTCGGTTTATGTCGGCAGGGTAGGTGAGTGTGGGAACGGTCGTTCTAGCCAAAGAACGGTCGTTCCATTGCTTGGCCAGAACGATCGTTCTACTCCAAGAACGGTCGTTCTTCACTTGGTCTTTTTCTCGTGTTTTCCCGACTCGAACATGTCCGTAAACGCCAAACTCCTTCGGAACTCCATGAAATCTGTAAAAGACTCAAAACAAAAGAAAAGACTCGAAAAACCAACGAAAGATGCAAATCAAAACTCAAACCGAATACTAAAAACGAATCAAAATACGTTAAAAACACGCAATATCAATGATTAGTATAATTAGGATAACTAGTACGATAAATGTGATGGGATAATTTTTTATTTTTTTTTTTGGTTTGGTTTGGGCTTGATTTAAATTAAGTTTAGGTCCATCGAATTGAGATTAAATGAAGGACAAGATAGAAATTTCCATAACTTTTCATTTAAAACAAAAATGAAAAAGAAAATGTAAAATATATGAAGGTCATTTGAAAAAACTTTTTACCTTTGAAAGTCATATGAGAATTTGATCCGGTCTAGTGGATTTGCAGACAATTGGGCCAAATAAAAAGATGCATTTCGGTGAAAAAATATGAGAGGAGAGATTTTGAAAGACACCTGACAGAAGAGAACGGTAGGAGGAAAGAAAGCTTGGCTAATTATATAATAGATGTTGATCACCATTTTCTGGAATAACCCAGAGCCGGTACGTCAGGGATTCGTAGACAATTTAAGAGAAACCTAGTAAATGTCTTAAAACAAGTTATTGTTGGCTAAACTTCAATAGCTTAGAGCCTAAGAAGTCCTTAATCAAGCTGGAGTAGGAATAGGTTCGATATAAAAGGAATTGTAATAGAATTAGAAAAGGACCTCTAGCCCTATATATATGATCACCAAGTTGTGGTAGATCATTAAACAGAAATCATAGAGTTTGTTTAGATAAAACCAGATTTCTTGATTGATTACTTTGTTACCAGAGAAATAACAAACTTTCTCTCCTCTGTTACTAAACAAAAGACCAAGCCTCTCTGACATTTACAACATGCTGTGTGAATCTAGTGTTCTTTTACGAATAGAAAATATCAAAATACCAAAAAATAAAACAACCAGATTTCTTGATTGATTACTTTGTTACCAGAGAAATAACAAACTTTCTCTCCTCCGTTACCAAACCAAGACCAAGCCTCTCTGAGATGAAACGAAAATCAAACTCTCATAATATTTAATCAGCTTTTAATGTTGCAGTCTGTCCTGCTGCAATGCTCTGACTATGTTATACCATTCCAGACTATTGATCAAACAAGATGGAAACCATAAGGCAAAAACACAATGTAGTTTACTCATTAAACGGCACCAAACTTGGCTAATGTTCCAACAGCCATGGGAGTTAATTTGTCTAAAAAGATTGATTATCTTGATAAAATGACCATCAAGCTGATTTTAATTATATTTCTTACAACAAGAGATATGACTTCTATCTCAATGCCCTGACTATGATACACCATTCCAAACTATGGATCAAACAAGATGGAAAACAAAAGGCAAAACACACAGTGTAGTTTACTCATTAAACAGCACCAAACTTGGCTAATGCTCCAACAGTGATGGGAGTTCATTTGGCTTAAGAAGATTGATTACCTCGATAAAATGACCACCAAGCTAATTTCAATAATATTTCTTACAACAAGAGACCATCAAGCTGTTGCATTGGCCACTCTCTAATCAAAATACACATATTTTTCAATACGGAAATAGTGCAGACACTCTAGTGAACAAAATCTTGATTCATCACATTGGAAACGTATGTTCTGTCCACAACGCTTCTCACATTTGTCGCAAATAGGTCGAGACATGTCAAGATTGTTGGACTGAACACCTACCTGTTCAACATTGTCATAACTAGCGGCATAGAAAAACGCTGAACCAGGCTTCATGTATAAGTCACTCCCAATCAGACACTCTATGTGTAAGGTGACACAGCAGTACTCATCACACATATAAAGCCCTTCTTTTTTATTTATTTTTCCTTCACAAGCCTCACACCAGTATGTCACGGTATCTGTCTCCTCCTCATAAGAAAGAGTGAGGATGTGCTTATCATGTGTATACCTCAACTTTTGAGGTAAAGTAGCACACCTAAAACACAAAGCAAAGTCATGGCACTCATCAATGCAATTGAATGTTTTCATTGAGTCATAAAGTTCTCCTCCTGTTTGGCAAAGATTACACAATCTAATCTCTCCTGGTTTGGATGTTAGGAATAAAGGATGCACATGACTTCTATGGACTAATGGCTCAGATATTGTGGCACACTGCACATGTAGCCGGAAATCACATTCTTCTTTACTGCATTCATAGAAGAAACCAGCTGTCAAAAACTGATAACAAGCAGGACATCTATTCGTATGGTACATAACTTCTCCCATTGGAGATAAGAGTAGAAGCTTGGTGGATGTAGATTGCCATTGGTTATAATATCTCCCATTTGTATTGTCGATAACTAGAGTGAGCAGATGTGGATGAATCGTGTGATATATTTTGCGAGAAAGATTGGCACAGGTTTCATGTAGAACAAACTCACATTCCACGCAAGAGTAGAAGTTACCAAAATGGATTGGTGTGACGCATGCTTGACACAGTTTACTCTCGTCGTAGTCTCTCCATTTGTTCTTATCTAGTCTTAAATGATGATGTTCATGAGTGAAATGTCGTATGTTTCCATTGCTTATCCTCACAAACGGCTCAGCAACTTCTTCTTCAATTTCTTCAAGCTCTCCCTCAAGATCTATACCATCCCAAACATTTCTCTGTGTGGCACATCTTGAATGAGCCGCATAAGAACAACCATCCCTGACGCAAGAATAACCTCCGTAGTCATTGTCTATCTTTCTGCGGCAAACACCACAATACCAATCTCCTTCGTCAAAAGATGGGGTATAACGGATACGATGGGGATGGCGAGATATCATTAAGACACGTGGTAGGTTGATACATTTTAGATGAGCCACAAAGTCACAAGGAGGACAGATATAAAAAGGAGAGTTCGAAGTGGCCAAGGCACATATGTCACAAGTTAAGGAAGTCTTTCTTGGAAACAAAGCAAGTGGATGCTCATGCCACTTTGAAAGGGGTATAGACAAGACTCGCGGTTTCTCCACACAAGCGATGTTCATAGAAAAATCGCAGGCCGAGCAGAAATAAAATACCTGTATGAGATCTTCATCACAGCAATAACATTCTCTGGTTTCACCGCTTGACCCCCACTCGAAGCTCGTATTAAACGCAAGCTTAAGAGAATGTTTTTGATGAAGAGTGTGTTTGATCTCGACTGGTGCCTTTTCATATTCTCTATGGTACTCACCATTGCAACTTCTGCAGCAAAAGTGGGTAAAGTAGTCTATTCGTGTTAACGAGATTAATTTCCAATTTCCAATGAAACAGTTCCAGGTGTCACTTCTCTTCCATGGCTCAACACGAAATTTTCCTTCATGGAAAGATACTTGCACTTGAGGGACTAACAAAATAAGTTTCTTCAACTTCTTCAAGATGCAGAGGGAGACTGTTTGACGGATGAGTGATATGAGCTCCGGCTCTGGCTTGAGTTCCAATGCTTCCTAACCTGAAGTTCAAATCAGACTTCTCCTTCTGACACGCTCTTTTTCTATAAATGGCTGATATGAGGTTCGACTGCTGATCAAGATCATCTATGGATTTGCCTTCCTTGTTGGAGAGAGAGTCTACCTGATTAATGAGTGACATGATCTCCGGATCTGGCTTGAATTCCAATGTTTCGTCAAGGAGTAACAACAACTTCGAATCAGACTCAGGCTTCTGGTCGGAAACTATGGATATTGTCAGAGAAAAGAGTGATATAAGCTGCGACTGATATATCATGGTTTTCCGGTTTTTAGCCATGATATAAGTATGTTTATAGAGTCTTTTATTTGTTTTTGGAGTCTTTTCGAGTCTTTTGCAGGTTCAGATACATATTAGGATTGATTGAAGATATTGGAGCATTTTGGAGCATTTAGTTTGAAGCATCTGAAGAGAGCAAGTCGGAGCACATTTTTGAGCCTGGTGTCGATCGACACCACTCCTGGGTGTCGATCGACACCGATCGGGATTTGACAAACCGCCGAGTTTTGAAGAATGGAAAATTGCCTAGAAGTTTCTATTATTTGCAAACAAGTCCTTTTCGTGTTTTAGACTATATTTAGGTTTCTAAAAGTATTTTGTAAGTTTTTATCTTAGTTTTACTTTGTGCTTTGGGATTTTGGCAAGAGAGCTTTGGAGAGACAAATCAGAACTCATCTTGTAGAGAGAAGATTTCGAACTCCCTTAATACTCTTTTTAATATCTTAATGCAAATTATTCAGATTATGATTTGTGTTTCATCAACCATGTCTGAGTAATCTACTTGTTAGATTTAGGGTTTTTCTAGGTTGATGATGAATTGTTGAATTGGATAGAATTGTTAGGGTTATCATATGGTTTCTTCATCTAGATTGAATCTAATGCTTGTTCTGGATTGATCACCTGGAATTTAGATCTTAGGATAATTAGTAGACACGAAAGTGTTATTGATTTCCTGAAAATAATCTTAGATGAGCAAAATAGCTATTCGCAAAGAGATTTGGTTTAGGTATTTTGTGAACTTATCGAACTTGATTTTAATGCATGTCTGAGCCTTTGAATTTGCAAAGAGATTTGGAATTCTAGGATCTAGACATAGAAATCTCTGCAACGAGAGTTGATTGATTTGAATATTGTGTTTCGAGTTCAAGAACGATTCTTCATTAAACCCTTAACATTCTGTCTGGTTTGCAATTCTGAATCACCGAAAGAATTTCCCTAAGTCTAGCGCTTTCTCCATCAATCTTCAAACTTGTTTGATTTCATCTGCTGTCTTTTAATTACATTATTTCTCATTTAGCTTAATTCGAAAACCTTTACTCTATTGTGCGAATCTTGAATCTCTGTGGATTTCGACCCCTAAGTATTACAACTGATCTCTTAATTTGAGAGAGTAGTTCAAAGGGTTAATTTGAGCATATCAAATTTTGGCGCCGTTGCTGGGGATTCATTGAATTCGCCATTAGATTATGAATAGAATTTAGACTAAACATTTTATTTCTTGTTTACTCACATTTGTTCTTTCTCTTTTCTTTTGTTTTCAGGTTTATGCATACTCGCAACACCCGAAGCAACAAAAACGCTCAGCTTTTGAATCCTACGAATCAGGAGTTGTTAGAGTTAGAACGAACGAACCTAAAGGCAAAGAGATCAGTAGCAATGAATCGGAGAATTATCATTCGAGCTGATGCTACTGGAGTCTTACGAGACCAACAGGGTCAAGCCTACAACGAGGACGGCGACCAGATTGATGACCAGGGAAATGTCATCCAAGAAATCGTTGTACAAGAAGATGCGAATGCTGATAGAGGGAGGACTCTTGCAGATTTTAACAGACCTGATCTTTTCTATGCAAACAGGTCTGCGATTCGCCCTTCTACTTTCCCAAGGAATGATTTTGAGTTGAAGCCTGTCTACTTCACTCTTGTGGGACAACATCCTTTCCATGGTCTTCCTCATGAGCACCCCATGGATCACATTGAGAATTTTGAGGACTTGGTGACAAGCATCAAACTTAATGGAGTCACTCAGGACTATCTTCTGTGCAAGTTATTCCCATATTCTCTTACTGGGGATGCAGCTTACTGGCTCAAGAATGAGAGTCCAGGTTCTCTAACCACTTGGTCTGATACCAAGACTGCCTTCCTCACCAACTTCTTTGATGACGCAAGGTCTGAAGATCTGAGGACTAAGATTTCTACATTCAAACAAGCGCCTACTGAAGCCTTCAAAGCTTCGTGGTTGAGGTTCAGGTCATACCAGAGAGACTGTCCCCATCATGGGTTCAGTGATGTTCAGCTGTTGGGCATCTACTTCAAAGGAATTGACTGGAGGTATCAAATGGCTTTGGATGCTTCAAGTGAAGAAACCTTCAACACTAGGAGCCCAGCTGAAGCCAGAAAACTTATTGAAAACTTGGCATCTAGCAATAGTACCAAGAATGCAGACTTCGAAAGGAAGAAAGCAGCTGGAGGTAATGATGGAGGCCAAATTGCAGAAGTGAAGGCAAAGCTAGACTCTGTTCACAGCATTCTTGTGGGCCAGAAACATGTTCAATTTGCTGCAGAGATTGACACTTTTGAACAAGCTGATGAAGGTCAAGAAGAGGATGTGAACTATGTTGGTGGAACAGGTTTTCAAAATCAGAGATTTGAGAATCAACAGGGAAACAGGCCTTACAATGGTTATGGTCAGAGGAGTGCCTTTACAGGCAATCAAAACACCTCTGGTTTCACTCAGAAGCCTCAGTTTCAGAAGCCTACTTTTCAGGGCAACAATAGCAACAACAACTTTCAGAACAGCAGCAACAACTTCCAAAGAACTTATGGTTCATCTTCTTATCAACCAGTTCCTCTACCAAATGCAGAAAGCAAGATGGAGAGCATGCTGGAGCAAATTCTTGCAGGGCAGACAAAGCTGACAGTGGATTTTAATGGAAAACTGGATTCCATGTACCTGGATCTGAATGGGAAGTTTGAAGCTTTGAACACTCATGTCAAGAAGTTGGATACTCAGGTTGCACAAACAGCTTCATCTATGAAAAGGCAAGATGGATTCCTTCCTGGAAGGACAGATGCCAATCCAAAACATCCCTGTAATGCCATCATGCTAAGGAGTGGAAAACAGCTTGAATCAGTGGTGAAAAAGGGCATCAATACAGATGAAATCGTGGAGATTGAAGACTTGGAGGATGATGATTTTGACTGTCCGGAGGAGGTGTCGATCGACACCAACCTTCAGTGTCGATCGACACCCTCCAAAAATCCCGAAGTTTCGAGTGGTGACGGACGATTGTCGATCAACCCGATCGACACCACTTCGAAGGGGTCGACACCAGTCAGTGTCGATCGACACCAACCTAGTGTCGATCGACACCCTGTTCGGACCAAGCCAGATTCGACTAAATCTCACACAGCACCTGGGGAAAATGTCTATAAGCCGAAGATTCCTTTCCCAAAGGCTTCCAAGAAGTCTAAACAGGAACTAGAGGATGCTAAGTGCAAATCTATCATGGAGAAACTGATTGTTGAGATTCCTCTTGTTGATGTTATGAAGACTTCTCCCATGATGAGGAGGTATGTGAAGAGGATGGCTACTCAAGACCTGAGTGTTGAGCAAGGAGTGATGATGATTTCTGCTCAGGTTAGTGCTGTTATTCAGAACAGAGTTCCCAAGAAGCTCCCTGATCCTGGAAGTTTTGTGTTGACCTGCACTATCTTCTCCAATAGCTTTGAAAGATCTCTGTGTGATTTGGGTTCTAGTGTGAATTTGATGCCTCTATCAGTTGCAATCCGCCTGGGAATGACTGATTTCCAACCAACTAGAATCACTCTTGTTCTACCTGATAGATCCCTTAGAATCCCAGAAGGTGTTTTAGAGGATGTTCCTATCCAGATTGGTGATTGCTTGATTCCCACAGACTTTGTGGTGCTGCAGTATGATGAGGAACCCAAAGATCCTCTTATTTTGGGAAGATCTTTCTTGGCTACTGCTGGTGCTATAATTGATGTGCAGAATGGAAGGATAGGCCTACATGTGGGTGATTTGGTGATGAATTTTGACATGGACAAGATTGTCAAGAAACCCACTATTGATGGACAGACCTTCTATGTGGACACACTTTCGGATCTTACTGAGGAAATCTTCAATGAGATGCACTCTGAAGATCCATTGGAGAGAGCTTTGATCACTTCTACAGCTGAGCATCTGGATGACCAAGCAAATGGATATGCAAAGATGATGGATGATAGTGAGCAAGTTATGAAATTGGTTGCCCAAGAGGAGCTAGTTGGGACTTCAGAGAAAGCTGCAAAGCTTGGTGATTGGAGTGTAGAGAAAGCCCCCAAACTTGAGCTGAAACAACTTCCTGAAGGGCTAAGGTATGCATTTCTTGGTGAAAATTCTTCATATCCTGTTATTGTTAATGCTTATCTCAACAACGCAGAGCTCACTTTACTGCTAAGCAAGCTGCGCAGATTTCGCAAAGCTCTTGGCTATTCTCTTGATGATATTTCAGGTATCTCTCCAGACTTGTGCATGCATAGGATCCACCTTGAGGATGTGACAAAGTCATCAATTGAGCACCAGAGAAGGTTGAACCCCAATTTGCAGGAAGTTGTCAAGAAGGAAATCATGAAATTGCTGGAAGCTGGAGTCATCTACCCTATCTCAGACAGCAATTGGGTCAGTCCAGTGCATGTGGTTCCTAAGAAAGGAGGTGTTACAGTGGTTAAGAATGAGAAGAATGAGCTGATTCCAACAAGGACTGTGACAGGGCACAGGATGTGCATTGACTACAGGAAGTTGAATGCTGCAACAAGGAAAGATCACTTCCCCCTGCCATTTATTGATCAGATGTTGGAGAGGTTAGCAAACCACCCTTATTACTGCTTCCTCGATGGGTACTCTGGGTTCTTTCAGATTCCCATCCATCCAGATGATCAGGAGAAGACCACCTTCACCTGTCCCTATGGCACTTTTGCATATCGCAGAATGCCATTTGGACTCTGTAATGCTCCTGCGACATTTCAGAGATGCATGATATCTATCTTCACAGATATGATTGAGGATTTTATGGAGGTCTTTATGGATGACTTTTCTGTCTATGGGTCTTCCTTTAAAGACTGTCTTGATAATCTCTGCAAAGTGTTGGCTAGATGTGAAGAAAAGCACTTGGTTCTTAACTGGGAAAAATGTCACTTCATGGTGAGAGATGGCATTGTGCTTGGACACAGAGTTTCTGAAGCTGGATTGCAGTTGACAGGGCCAAGATTGAGGTGATGACAAGTCTACAACCACCTGATAATGTGAAGTCAGTAAGGAGTTTTCTGGGACATGCTGGATTTTACAGGAGGTTCATCAAAGATTTCAGCAAGATTGCTAGGCCACTTACAGCACTTCTCTGCAAGGATGTGAAATTTGAGTTCAATGCTGAATGTCTTTCAGCCTTTGAACAGATCAAAAAGGCCTTAGTCAGTGCTCCTATAGTGCAACCACCAGACTGGGATTTACCTTTTGAGTTAATGTGTGATGCTAGTGATTTTGCAGTAGGAGCTGTACTTGGACAGAAGAAGGATAAGAAGCTACATGCCATCTACTATGCAAGTAGAACACTTGATGATGCACAGAGAAATTATGCAACTACTGAAAAGGAGTTGTTGGCTGTGGTGTTTGCTTTTGAGAAATTTTGCCCATACTTGGTTGGATCTAAGGTGATTGTGCATACAGATCATTCTGCCCTCAAGTATTTGATGCAGAAAAAGGAGGCTAAACCAAGATTGCTCAGATGGATTCTCCTTCTTCAAGAGTTTGACATTGAAGTTAGAGATAAAAAAGGAGTGGAGAATGGAGTAGCTGATCACCTCTCACCACTCAGAGTTGAGGAAGATGTTCCCATTGATGATTTTCTGCCAAAAGAAAATGTTTACATGATTGGGATTGCTTCAGAATCGGATTTGGAGAACAAAAGGCGAAGTGCAGACATGGTGTCGATCGACACCACTTCTGGGTGTCGATCGACACCCCTTCAAAAACTCGAAACTTCGAGTCGTGACGGACGATTGTCGACCAGCTTGGTCGACACTACCTTAGGCTGCTCGACACCAATCAGTGTCGACCGACACCACTTCAGTGTCGATCGACACCACTCGAAGACGAGCCCAAAAACTACAGAACCTCACGCTTCGATGTGGAACTTCCAAACAGCTGCTGTAACTGTTCCTGATCATCCTTGGTATGCTCATATTGCCAATTACCTTGCTGCAGACATTGATCCAGGTCTCAAAGAGTATGCTAGGAAGAAATTCTTTAGTGATCTCAAGAGATATTATTGGGATGAGCCTTATCTCTACAGGCATTGTTCAGATGGAATCTACAGAAGGTGTATTGCAGAGTCTGAGGTTCATGACATCCTTTTTCACTGCCATGGGTCTGAGTATGCTGGACACTTTGCTACATTCAAAACAGTGTCCAAGGTTCTTCAAGCAGGTTTTTGGTGGCCTACTATGTTCAAAGATGCTCAGATGTTCGTTTCTCATTGTGATGCTTGTCAGAGAAGAGGGAAGACCAGCAAGAAACATGAGATGCCACAAAAATTCATCCTTGAGGTTGAAGTTTTTGATTGCTGGGGCATTGATTTCATGGGTCCTTTTCCCTCCTCTCATGGGAATAAGTACATTCTAGTTGCTGTGGACTATGTCTCTAAGTGGGTAGAAGCAATTGCTAGTCCGAAGAATGATGCTGCAGTGGTCCTTAAGCTGTTTAAGACCATTATTTTTCCCAGATTTGGAGTGCCTAGAATTGTGATAAGTGATGGTGGTTCTCACTTTATCAACAAGGTTTTTGAAAAGCTGCTGAAGAAACATGGTGTTCATCATCGTGTGGCAACTCCATATCACCCTCAGACAAGTGGCCAGGTAGAGGTTTCCAACAGACAGATCAAGCAAATCCTGGAAAAGACAGTGGGCAAGACAAGAAAGGATTGGTCTACCAAGCTGGATGATGCACTTTGGGCCTACAGAACTGCATACAAGACACCACTTGGCACTACACCATTCCATCTACTTTATGTTAAAGCATGTCATCTTCCAGTGGAGCTTGAGCACAAGGCATATTGGGCTATAAAGACAATGAATTTCGACATCAAACCTGCTGCAGATAGGAGATTGATTCAGCTAAATGAGTTGGATGAGATTAGATTTCATGCTTATGAAAACTCTAAGCTGTACAAGGAGAGAACAAAGGCTTATCATGATAAGAAGATCATCTCCAGAAACTTTGAACCCAATGATCAGGTACTTCTGTATAACTCTCGTTTGCAACTGTTTCCTGGTAAATTGCGTTCCCGTTGGTCAGGTCCTTTCACTATCACGGAGGTTCGACCATATGGTGCTGTAGTCCTGTGGAACTCAAAAGGCGAGGAGTTCACTGTGAATGGACAAAGGGTGAAACATTATTGGGCACGAGCCGAAATTCCCGACGGACACATTGTTCGTTTGGATGATGCACCCTCTGCCTAATCCGCAGCCAAGTCAAGCTAATGATTAAAAACAAGCGCTGAGTGGGAGGCAACCCACTGGTAAGTCTGTACATACGCAATTTTCGTATTTCTTTTGCTTCTTAATTTTTTTTTTTAATGAAAAATCCTAAAATCTCAACGAAAAACAAAACTAAAAATTAAGATTGCTATCCAGACCTCGTCCGACAGCTTATCGCTACAGTTCGGGTCTACTATCCGAACGAGGTCATCAAGGATGCCCGTTTTGGCATCCTCACCTTCTTCATTCGAGGTGTGCGCTACCGTATCACTCTTCCAGACCTCTGCACTGTCTATGGATTTGATCCGAGCCTTGGCCGCGCTGAACTTCCCGAGAAATTTGCCAAGGTGCAAGAGTTTTGGTCCTACTTCGGAAACGGCATCTATGACTCGAAGACGTCCTCTCAGGCTGATATTCGCCATCCGGTCCTCCGCTACGTCGCTCGGGTTGTCGCAAACACCATCTTGTGCAAGATGGAGCCAGGCAAGATGCGTGTCTCAGAGCTGATCCTTCTCTACTACAGCCTTCGCGACTGCATCGCCCCTGAGCTCGATAGTCCCCTCCCTGAGTCTGATGTTAGTCGAGCCGCCATCTTTGCCCACCACTTGGTCTCTTTGAAAACCAAGCCCTTTTCCGGCACTGCTAAGAAGACTGAGCGCATTGGGAGCCTTCTTACTCCCATCTTCCGATACCTCGAGATCCCGACCGATGAGAGTACAGTCCTTACTTCGCGGTCTCGCATGGATCAGGAGCACCTACAGAGCGCTCATTGGCTGAAGAATGAGTTGCAGTGGTCCTACCGGGACAGTCAGGGAGCACACTTGATTCAGCTGCCTCAGCGCACTCTCACCAGGATCACCGATGACCCTGAGCAGCTTCGCTTTCAGCCTCCTCACACTGAGGTGCGCCGCCCCCCCCTTTTCTCGCCGACTCAGAGGCGCCTCATCTACTGCTGCCGCTTCCACCGCTGAGGACGATGTCGTCCCGGATCCTGCTGGGGATCGTCCATTTCCATCCTTACCTACTCCACCTACCGTCCCTGCTGACGAGGCGACCGTCCAGCGCTATGTGATCGCCGCTTTTCAGAGCGTGTGGGACGCGATCACCCATCCTCGCTGCAGAGGTGTTCAGGCTACTTCGCCAGTTCGCCGCCGTCGCTCCCGCTCTCGTTCACCACCATCTCCTGCCGCTGACGAGTCCGCTGATGATTAGTCTTCTTCCTGCGGTTTTGTCTTTCTATCATTTCTTTTATTATCTCTTCCTGCACTTGAATCATTTTTTCTGTTTTTGTTTGAGTCAGTCTGTTATTTTTCTTTTTACTTTGAACTCTGTTGGATTATGATATTATGGTATGCTTGATCTTTATTATTACTTGTGTTTTCAGTGTTCTAACAGTGCTGACAACAATAGGAATCACGTTTTACCAATCTCAGGCTTGTTAACACTGGGGACAGTGTTATTCAAGTCTGGGGGAGGTGGTTACTAATATTGGTTTTCTTTTTCTTTCTTTTGAGAGTCTTGTGTCAAAAATTTGTTTTTATTGAGTCAAAATTTAGTTGGGAACAATGAACTTTACTTGGAACAAACTGTCTTAGCTACTTCTTTAGTGACCATTCTTATAGCCACTGACAGCGGATTCTATCAAAAGAAAATTCCAAAGGTAAACTAAACTTCCATTATCCCCTCACTATTTGAGTGTTTAGATGATCCGGAGCTGGCTTAGAAATAATGAACTTAATTTTTCTCATCTTGGAGCTTGGTATACTTAGAATCGGATTCCTTGCTTAGGTCTGATAAGATTAGTCTGTGATTATGGTTTCCCTCTCTCTTCCCTTCATTGTCTCTAAAAAAAAAGAATGAAAAGAGTCATAGCTTTGAAAAGATTGAATTTGAAAAGTTGAATCATTCGATACTTCTAGAAAAAAAAAGAAAAAAAAAGAGAAAGAAAGAGAACAATCAGTCGATAAAAAAAATAAAATGATACCCTAGTAGGGAAAAATCGACTGATTGGAAGCGAGAAAAGAGGGAGAAAGGAAACTAGAATCATATTGTTCAATAAATCAGTACTTAAGTGAGTAAGAATCCATGTGTCCTTAGATCGATATTCCCTCGATGAGACTGCACTTTTAACTTGAATAAGGTCAGCAATGGAGATTCTATATTACTTTTATGGGTTGTGGTTTGGAATCTGGATGGTTAGTAAGTTTGCGGAAAATTACTAGAGGTTTTAACTTACGTTGGTACTGTTTGATGTGGTTTTACTCTGGTTTTGGTTGATTCAGTGTTCTAAAGATTAAGTGAGTTTCTACGTTTTCAAACCTCTTTCACAGGTTCAGTTTTCTGTTTTGCTTGAGGGCAAGCAAAAGGCTAAGTCTGGGGGAGTTGATATATCATGGTTTTTCCGGTTTTTCAGCCATGATATAAGTATGTTTATAGAGTCTTTTATTTGTTTTTGGAGTCTTTTCGAGTCTTTTGCAGGTTCAGGTACATATTAGGATTGATTGAAGATATTGGAGCATTTTGGAGCATTTAGTTTGAAGCATCTGAAGAGAGCAAGTCGGAGCACATTTTTGAGCCTGGTGTCGATCGACACCACTCCTGGGTGTCGATCGACACCGATCGGGATTTGACAAACCGCCGATTTTTGAAGAATGGAAAATTGCCCAGAAGTTTCTATTATTTGCAAACAAGTTCTTTTCGTGTTTTAGACTATATTTAGGTTTCTAAAAGTCTTTTGTAAGTTTTTATCTTAGTTTTACTTTGTGCTTTGGGATTTTGGCAAGAGAGCTTTGGAGAGACAAATCAGAACTCATCTTGTAGAGAGAAGATTTCGAACTCCCTTAATACTCTTTTTAATATCTTAATGCAAATTATTCAGATTATGATTTGTGTTTCATCAACCATGTCTGAGTAATCTACTTGTTAGATTTAGGGTTTTTCTAGGTTGATGATGAATTGTTGAATTGGATAGAATTGTTAGGGTTATCATATGGTTTCTTCATCTAGATTGAATCTAATGCTTGTTCTGGATTGATCACCTGGAATTTAGATCTTAGGATAATTAGTAGACACGAAAGTGTTATTGATTTCCTGAAAATAATCTTAGATGAGCAAAATAGATATTCGCAAAGAGATTTGGTTTAGGTATTTTGTGAACTTATCGAACTTGATTTTAATGCATGTTTGAGCCTTTGAATTTGCAAAGAGATTTGGAATTCTAGGATCTAGACATAGAAATCTCTGCAACGAGAGTTGATTGATTTGAATATTGTGTTTCGAGTTCAAGAACGATTCTTCATTAAACCCTTAACATTCTGTCTGGTTTGCAATTCTGAATCACCGAAAGAATTTCCCTAAGTCTAGCGCTTTCTCCATCAATCTACAAACTTGTTTGATTTCATTTGCTGTCTTTTAATTACATTATTTCTCGTTTAGCTTAATTCGAAAACCTTTACTCTATTGTGCGAATCTTGAATCTCTGTGGATTTCGACCCCTAAGTATTACAACTGATCTCTTAATTTGAGAGATCAAAGGGTTAATTTGAACATATCAGCGACAAGGGCTTCGGCAGGGAATAAAAATCCATAGAGGTGAAAAGAGAAACTGTTTGAGTAACGAGTGACATGAGCTTTGACTCCGGCTTCGGCTGTGAATCCGCCAAATCCATAGCTCTGACGAGGAATATTATTTGAATAACCAGTGACATGATCTTCGACTTCCACTCCGAGTCTGTACTGTCTTCCAGAGCCAGTAGTTGAGAAATAAGTGAAATGAGCTTCTTCGGATGAAGAGTTAAGAAAGCCTGTCTTGGTGGTTTCTCCACACAAGCTATGTTCAGAGCAAAATCGCAGGCTGAGCAAATATAAAACACCTCAATGAGAACTTCATCGCAGCAATAGCATTCTCTGGTGTCTCTGCCCTGATTCAATACAAGCTGAAGAGAATGTTCCTGATGAAGAGGGTGTGTGATCTGGAGTGGAGCCTTTTCGTATTCATTATGGTACTCCCCGTTGCAACTTTCACAGCGGAAATGGGTAAAGTCTTCTTCTCCTATTAAACTGAATAGACTTAAGTCGTTGAGAAAACAATCCCACTTGCCTTTTGTTGGAGTTGAACCTTTGATTAAACCTGCAAAATAGAAGAAAAAAAAATCAGTGAGAAGATGAAGAAGAAAGAGCAAGGAAGAAACATAGAAGCAAAGATAGGAAGAATCAAGACAACAAGTTGAAGTCAAAGAGAAGTTGTGTCCTAGTTACACGATCAAATTGGTGTTGCTTAGTTAGAAGCTAACTAAGTTAACTTAGAGTGCTAGAGTAGTTAAGAGTTGTTAGTGGTTAAAGTCATCTATGGCCTAAGTGGGAGAAGTTAAATCAACAAGCCTAAGAGTGTGTGTGTGTGTAGAGCAAGTAGAAGAGTTTATTCTAAATATGTATATGTGTTATGTTGGAAGATGCATCTGATTCTAATAAGAAAAAGAGTTGGATATCAAAGTAACAATGTAGAATTGAGCTTCTCTCTGCTCTCTTTCAAAGTCTTTTATATTTGTATCTAAGACAGAGAATCAAACAAGGGAGCTAGATATATTAAGAGAGATACTTTGCTCAAGTGAGAGAGAGAGCTGAGAAAACAGAGCCAAAGAGAGATAGAGAAAAAGAGAGTTTGAACAAACCAGAATCTGTTCCAACAAGAAAACAAAGCAAGAGGGAAAGAGGGAAAGTTCAATACCTTCGCTCGTCGACGAGACTTCACGTGTCACAAATTTTTTGTCTTCATCTAAAAATACTTCGACTTGAGGACATAAGGAAATAAGATTCTTCAAGTCTGTTTCCATATAGTCGACGACAGAGACTATTTGACGGATGAGTGATACGAGCTCTGGATCTGGCTTGAGTGCCAATGTTTCCTCAACAAGTAACCTCAGTTTCAAATCAGACTTTGGCTTCTGGTCCGAATCTGAAGAGATGTTTTGAGAAATGAATGATATGAGCTCGGACAGGGGCTTAGGCAGAGAATCCATATCCACTGACTTGAAGAGAGAGATTGCTTGAGTAACGAGTGACATAAGCTTCGACTCAGGCTTCGGCTGCAAATCCATAGACATGACGAGAGAGACTATTTGAATAATCAGTGGTATGATCTTCGACTCCCACAACGAATCCGAATCTGGTTCGCTATCCGAGTCTGAATCCGTACTTTCGTCCACAAGCATTAGCTCAGAAATCAGAGAAATGAGCTTTGACTCTGAATCTGAATCCATAAAGTCTGTTGAGAGAGAAAGAGAGAAAGAATATTTGAGGATGAAAGAGTGATGATATGAATGCTTGTTATGTTGGTAGGTATGCTTCTGATTGCTGTTATTAATTGTAAGCCGTAAGAAGCGGCTGAAAGAACTTCCAAAGTTAAGTGGTTGTAAACGCTCGCGACTATTGTCGAGTCAACACACTTTACAAGAACAGAAGTGATTAAACTTCGGTTTGATTTGGTCTATATGAATTGTTCCGGTTTAGATTAGAGATGAGTTATTGTACCAGGTGTTTCTAAAGATGACGTCACGCCCAGCCAATGTCCAAATCCCTTTCTCCTCCTTTCATGGTCACTAACTCACTACCGGAGTCATCACTCACCAGTCACCACCAGAGGAGAGTCATCTGACTTTTCTCATTCAAAATTCATAAATTTAACTAGTTTTGAGCATTTCGGCCTAATTTAAAAACGTTTTTTTTTGTCATCTGTTTGAATAATATTAATGGTGGCATAAAGCAACCCAGAAATTGTCACTTACAAAGCAGAAAGCCCAAACGGTAAAGATATTACACTCGAGAAAACATACAAATCACAAACAGAAAAAACAACATAAATGGTCTTCTTCCACGATTGAGCAATTCATCTAACCCAACATTTAACTCATTTGGTTACAACACCATTTTCCAACCTCTTCGGCAGAGTTACAAGAAACCGCGATAATATCAAACCATGTCTCTGAACCAGAATAGTACAAACCTGCGAACCAGAGCAAATCATCGGAGCGGTACAGTAACTCAAGGCGAATAGGAAAAAGAATGAACCAGCCACCAAAACTTCCACAAAGAACCCCAGACCAACAACACCTCTAGAAATAAGATCCACGAACCAAACAACCAGATCCAAGAGGAAGAGCAACAAAACTCACTTCGCACATATGGAATCACACGAAGGAGAAGCTAAGCCCGAGAGTTTTACGGGAAACCAAAGCCCTAATGTTTTAAGGCAACTAAACACCGGCAGGACCTAATCCTCCGGACACAAGGATAGAGACAAAAACCTAGGAGACTAAAGCAAAAGAAGTTCTAAAGCCGGCACACATGACTAATCACATACGATTCTGTTGCCCTAGAAACTACTCAGCCTAAGCCAGCTACAACAAAAACTACCGGAACAGGTCCACCGGCAGAGGGAAACGGACTCACCGCTTCAAGCACCACTTGATACAAAGACACCGAGACGGCTCAGGACCACCGCCGCGGCAGACCGCCGCTTTACTTCCGTCAAACAATGACGAAGGGATCACAGCCGGAGAAAACACCATAGGAGGAAAGAAGCCTTATGCTTACTCCATTGACACCACCGCACCATGCCCATAACTTTAAGGAGAACAAGCGCCACCACTAAGAGCGAACAAATTCTAAAACCAAGAAAAACAAAACAGCAGCATGGAAACAAAGCTTCAACAACGGCAAGAGACCGCTAAACTCAGACAAGGAACCAAAAGCGAAAGTAGATCTGAAAACAGGAAGAAAAAACAGAGCTAAAATTGGGGGTTTTAAACGCCACCACCAACCCACCAAAAGGAAAGTCAGGAAGCAACACCAAGAAACACCACCGTTGCCAAAAGAAAAGAGAAAGACAAAACCCTAGATCTGGAAACCTTCATCCACCGAGGAAGAAGGAGATACAAAAAGAAAAAAAAACAACAAAGAGAAACTATAGGTAGAGACGAGAAAGCTAAAAAAAACAGAAGAAGGGCACGGCACCGGAGCTAATCCCCGGCCACCGGCCAAACCGAAGACTTTGGAGTGAACTTTCTAAATCACCGTCGAGGGAAAAAAAGGGGGAGTTGACTATCAAACTCTGAATCACATTGTATTTATTTAAAAACGTTTTAATGGCCATTTTTTTTCACGAATATAGAAAATTTATATCCTAAAATTCCAAGGGACAAAATTTATAAGATTTCTTTGAGCAAACCAAATCCGGTTTGTCATGGATTCATAATATTTTAGGAGAAAAATGGTTAATAATATCTTAAAACAAGTTATAATCTTAACACGAAACGAAACCATCTTCTAGTCATGTAATGTTCTGTGAAAACTCAAGAATGATAAAACATAAAAAGGGGGAGGTTGACTATCAAACTCTGAATCACATTGTATTTATTTAAAAACGTTTTAATGGCCATTTTTTTTCACGAATATAGAAAATTTATATCCTAAAATTCCAAGGGACAAAATTTATAAGATTTCTTTGAGCAAACCAAATCCGGTTTGTCATGGATTCATAAATATTTTAGGAGAAAAATGGTTAATAATATCTTAAAACAAGTTATAATCTTAACACGAAACGAAACCATCTTCTAGTCATGTAATGTTCTGTGAAAACTCAAGAATGATAAAACATAATAGGCTTTGCTTTGCAGTAGCTTGTAAGGTTTTGTTGCCTTCTTGTTTTACCAAGTGACAAGCCTTCTAGGACACTTGATCACTCCTAGAACATGATCCAACTCGAAATGAGCTTTCGCAAAATCTGTGCTCGAAAAGAACGGCCGTAGATCTGCAATGTCGTATTCGCTCGCCTGCAAATGTATAATGTTTTATACGAAGCATACTTACTAATTTATATAACCACAGACTTAAACCATTATGAACACTTACCTTTGTTTGTAGCTCCTCTATCTTAACCTCGATAGAAGCTAGTCCTGAGTTTGAACCAGTAATGATCTCTTCAAACTTCAAAGCATTCTTCACTAGCTCTTTCAGAAGAACCAGCAGCAATGAGTTGTAGTCCTTTTTGTATGTAATGTATCGTTTGAAACTCTGCGCAGGGGATAAACGAGTCTTCATCAGAATCCAAAGAAGCTCACTGAAAAAATTTGTGAAGAACTTATTTTAAAATACCTCTCTGAGAGTTCTCTGGACACCGAATTTCTGAGTTGAGATGAAAGAGTCGAGCAGGACACGAATGGCCATGTTAACATCCTCTTCTGTTACGTACTGCCTAAGGTGCATCCTAGCATGTGCTTCAGACATTCGGATCATGGACTCGAGGTGCCTTGTCGCGATAGAGACTCCTTGTCCGTTCTAAGCAAAAAAAAGATCAAGCAGGTCAGGAAGATTATGTCGGGATTGAAGATGTTTGAGAAAGAACCCTTACCATTGATTCTCTTCTTAGATTAGCATAAACAGTTTCCAACTTCTTGGCATCTATTTCGCTTAGTTTTGGGAATACATACAACTTCGAGTATGTTAAGTATTTCTTCAGCAAGTTCTGGGGAAGAACCTGTATATATACGTATGGAAACAACATTAATATTAAGTGAAGACATGGAAACTCCAAAGCAGTAGCTACAATTAAAATCACAAACCTCGGGATCAGAAGAACCGCTAGAACCTTGAAGGCCATCTTGGGGCTCGCTATCATCCACCATACCACCTTTAGGTTGTGATTTGAAGTGACTATTGACAACAAACTCTGCAAGCATTTCATCTGTCACGGGGTCAACCACATCCTGCAGCCATATATAATTGGTTTGAGTATGTCAATAACCAAAAATAGTTAACGCAATCAGTGATTTGATCATGAGAATGAGAAGCATAGGTTTAGAAAAAGACCTTGACAACACAAAGGATATCGAAACGAGAAAGGATCGGATCTGTCAACTCGACATTTTGTGCAAATGATTTAGATGAATCGTACCTGAAATTGCAATGGCACAAACATATTAACAAGATCAGTATCACAAATTTTAAGGTCAGTAAATTAGGACCTTAATTACTGACCTTCCACCAACTGGATTAGCTGCGGCAATAACAGAGCAACGAGCTTGAAGAGAAGTAACGATTCCTGCCTTTGATATACTAATACTCTGCTGTTCCATGGCTTCATGGATACTCACCCTGGTAGCAAAACATATAGATCACCATCACCATTTTCTCCAGAAAGGTAAGTTAAGATTAGTTGCGTTTTGTTACCTGTCCTGGTCATTCATCTTGTCAAACTCATCGATAAGACAGATTCCTCGGTCAGCAAGCACAAGAGCCCCTCCTTCAAGCGTCCACTCTCTTGTTACTGGATCCTTGTGTACTGCTGCAGTCAGACCAACAGCAGAAGCTCCCTTTCCTGTCGTGTAGACAGCTCTCTGACCAGTTTTCTCTACGTATCTAGAAGAAAAATTTGCTGTTAATGGAATACACGCTACAGGAAGTCAATTTGCTAGAAAAATGTACTTACTTTAGAAATTGTGATTTTGCTGTTCCTGGATCTCCTAGTAGAAGTACATTAATGTCTCCACGCAGTCTGTGTTTCCCTTTAATGTTTTTCTCTTGGCCTCCAAACATGGCGAGAGCAATAGCTGTTTTTATATCCTCGTGGCCATATATTGACGGAGCAATTGACTTGATGATCTGAGAGAGAAATTGGAATTATAAGAAGTGGGATGAACTTAACTTTGATACAATTCAAAGAATTTCTATCCAACTTACGCGTTCAACAATACGTGGATCCTTGGATAGCTCTTCGATTTGCGTCTTGTCTTCCTGTGTTAGCTTGTATGCAGAGAACAGGTCTTGCTTCTTTGTAACATAATTTGCTTCCACCACAGTGGCAAAGACAGGAAACCCATTCTTTGTGTTCAAAGACAGGTCGAAATTGTTGGTATATATCCCAGTAACTTCCTGCAAAACATGTCATGCAAGATAAAATCAATCATATATCATGTACATGTATGCAAGTATTCAATATGAGTAACGTATGATGGAACGTACAATTTCTTCTCCAGGACGAGCGCAATCAATAAGGTCATTCAGCAGGATAACTTCCTTGTGTCTTGGAAGTCGCCCAGCAGGCACTGTTCCTGGACTCTCTTGAATTGTAAGCTTCTGATAGTTCCTGTATATTGTCTGAAACAAGGAGAGTAATTAACAGTGTGGTCAACTTCACATTCCAGTAGATAGCCCACATTGAAGTTCATTCAGCTAAAATGATAAAGCTAGAAGAAGAATCATACCTGTTCGACATTAACAGTAAACGGTCCTTTTGACTGGCATTCAGAACAAGAACCGACCTTGACTTCTGAATACGAGTTTTGAAAGAAAGGACCCAAGATTGCTCCACACTTGTTACAATCATATTTCACCTGCTGCAGCTGAGGAAAAACACCAGAACGCCTCGTGACAACTCCACCAATGCGGATCATCGTGTTAAGGTGAATCTGCCTGACAATTCACAAACAAAAAGGTTTAAGTTAGAATCTTGTGAATGATTACAAACCATCAGTATCCAAGAGTTCACAGCCATATTTAGTTACCTTATGTTCCGAATCTGATCATTAACTGGCAGGTTTGTAACACGAACATAAATCTTCTGGTGAATATTTTTGTAGTTTGGATGCAAATCAAAGATGACTTTCTCTGAAACTTCCTCCATGACTTCAAGAACAGGTTGTGGAGCATCGGCTAGCCAGATGGCAATATTCGGGTGGACATGTATGAATTCTTTGTAATCAATTTCCAAACTGCACTTATTGGCTGCAAACATAAAAGTTCAGAGAGCTAATTTAATGGTTATAAATCTACAAGTACAAGAACTAATGTAGCTATAAAGAACAAAGATGAAAGCACCTGAGACCATCTCATTTATCAGACGAACATATTCTCCATTCTCACTGTTTGGTTTAACATATGTGAGCAAGAAGTCTCTGAACTTCTTGGCAATGAAACGACGAACTTCATCTCTCATAACCCATTCCCTCAGACTTCCTTGGATACGATACATCTCAAACTCTGCTTCATCTTCATTGTCATCCTAAATTAACAAATTCACGATAGCACTACTAATAGAATGAAACCTAACACCTTTGAAGTTAAAAGATTCACAATCAATCATATATTCACAATACCTCATCTTGATAGTCATCTGTTTGTTCAGTCATCGAGACATCAGGCTGTGATGTTCCTGGCGAACTTGGGTTCCCATCAGGATCACCACCATTGCCTCGTGGTGGAACCGCAGCTCGAGCCCTCTTTGAAGGTCTATAGTTCCAATCATCTGAATCTATAGCACACAAAATTACATCCCAATTTGTAAAATTTCAGGTTTCAATTAGGGTTTCCGTCAAAACACAGTTGTAATTAGAGAACAGATACAGTAGATTAGGGTTTATCATTACCATTATCGTGAAGAAGATGAGGAAGCTTGCGGTTGGCGAGGCGACGTTCACGAGCATCGAGCTCATCTTCGGCTTTGCGACGGTCAAGCGCAATCTGCCCTAAATCCCTATCATCCTCGAGTGAATCATCCAAACCAACGGACTCATACTGATCTTGCTCATCTCTTTTCCCGTAATCTCTACCAATTTAGAGAAGAAATGAAAAAAAAAAAAACAATTTAGCAAATACGAAAGAAAAAAAAGAATCTAAGTGAGTGAAGCGAGTGCTTACTGAAGGTAGTTGTCGGGGAAGAGATCTTCTCCATTTTCTTCTTCTTCATCTTCCTCATCAGGCTCATCTCTTATGATCTGCGGATCTACTTCGGCTTCATCATCGGAGAAATTCTCCGAGTTCTGGCTCGCACTGAAAGGTAACTGGTCGGTGTTGAAATCAGCGGAAGGTGAACCTGGAGACGACGGCTGATTATCGGAATCTTCTCCCGCCATTTTTACTCTCTTCTCTCTCTCTCTCTCTCGGAATTTAGGGCACAAATGAAACTCACTCAGTAATCAGGTTGTATCGTCGATTTAGGCGGGAGATATTGGCGCCAAATTGGCATAAGGCAATGGGCCTTTCTGTATTTCTGATTATGACTAATTGGGCCTGCTGATAAGGGCATTAGACTCGATTTCTATCCAACCGAGCCCAAACTGTACTAGTAGTGTATAGTGTCTCCACACATAAGCATATTTTTGAATAGCATATATACTTAGTTATCTTCAAAACTAATTGTTAATATTTTTGAATAGTTTCCTTTTCAGTTTAGAGATTTCATTATATCTATATCCTTTATTTTTTTTTAAATTAATCGTACAATGAATAGTTTTCTATGTTTTCCTTTTTCTTCAGAATTGAATTTTTTTTTTTATAATTCCGTTTTTGCTTCAGATTTTGTTTCCTGAAATATAATATTAATTTTTTCCTTTATTTGACATTTGTTAAAATAACTCAACTATTACTTTATTTTTTTTCCTTTTCTGATTCTTTTTATTTAAGAAAAACTAATTATTTGACATTTATAAAAGTAATAATTAGTAATTATTTTCAACTGGAAATCTTTGAAATTTGGCTACAGTTTATAAAAACTGATTATAATTTTCCTAATTTATTAAAAATATTTCTTTCTTTCTTTATTGACAAACTGATTATAATTTTTCTTTTATTTAATTAGAAAACTAAAATTATTACATGTCAAAATTTGATTGACTCACTCAACATATATTATGATCTTGTAAATTACTATGAAAAAAACTAAGTTCTTTATATATACATCATAAATATTTGCAAGCTTTTAAAAAGGTAATATGTTTTTTTCTTAATTTTTCCTTTTTATTGATTATATTTTTTTGAAAGGCTTAAAATCCTTTTCTTTTCAATAAAATATTAGTAATTCTATTTCTTTGGTTATCTTTAAAATTAACCAACTAATGAATGTTTTTTGTACAGTTTCTTTTTTAATTTAAGGATTTTCTTATTTCTATTTCCTTTAGTTTTATTTTAAATTAATCGCACAATGGATATTTTCTATGTTTTTTTTGCTTCAGAATTGAAATTCTTTTTTTTTCTATAATTACCTTTTTGCTTCAGAATTTTTTTCCTGAAATATAATATTAATATTTTTCTCTATTTCACACATGTCAAAATCTTAAAACAACAAAATGCCACATGGAAAAATCTAGTTAATTACTAACTTTTGAAACCATACTTTATATAATAAGATATAGATATATACTTATATACACAATTTTCCGTTCTCTTTCTTCTCTCTCTTTTTCTATCTCTTTTCTCTCTCTTTTTCTCTCTTTTTTTATGATTTTCTTCTTTAAAATCAAGAGCTGTTTCTTTGTTTTCTTTCAACGATGAAAACTTTGACTCTCATATTTTCACCTTATCAAGACGATTTGGCGAAGATCCGGCGAAAGCCCGGTGAAATTCCGGTGAAGATCCAATGAAAAATCAATTGCAATTCTAGTGAGAATCCAACAAATTATGTTATAATGTAACACGCTAAATTATGTATTGTACCATACATATGCAGTTTACATAGAACTTTTAGTTTGACGAGATAATTTAAATGTTATCCATTCATTTTCATTGTAACAGAATATATTGTTTAGTAACCTAGATAGTTGACTTCGGTATTGGATCACAAATATAGGGTGAATTTGTGGAATAACCATAATTCATAAAGAAAGTAACCAAAATACCTAGATCTAATGGTGAGGATCTTGCCACATAGGTGGGTTTTGGTTAGATAGTGAATTATAAATTTTTGTAAGGTTATTTGGTGTAATTTCACACAAATATATTGCATATAACAGAATTTTATGATTTGTGTCTATCTTTAGACATAACCGACTATTTCAATCAGCTAACTATCGGATAACAAATTTATTGAATGTTACATGATTAATAATTTACATATACCTTTAAATATAAACAGGTATATCGTTTGGTAACCATGATAGTGCATTTGAGTATCAAATAACAAATATATTTCATAATACATAATCTTCTGATTTGTGTGTATCTTTAGATATAAGTGTGTTCAAAAAAGCGGCCGCCTAGCCGCCTAGGCGGCCTCCGCGGATGGTTATCGTGGCGAATAAGTCCAAATCGGCGAGTTAGGCGGGGAAGCGAGTAATGGCCGCGTTGAGCCGCCTAGAACCGCGTTGCTCCACGTAGAAACCGCCTAGGACCGCCTAATTTCCGAGTACACCCAACTTTTTTTTTTTAACATTTGAGCAAAAAAAAGAATTAAACCCAACCAAAGTCTAATGTGATTTTGTTTAGGCTTTTAGGTTTGTTAGTTTAGATATTAGATTATGATAATCCTTATTTTAAACATCTCATGTTTGATCTTATATGTTTTATTTATAAATCTTATATAAAAGTAATTGTACACTATTTTAAATTTGTTTTTGTACATAAATATGTTAAATCTGTTATAAATACGTTAAATTATATAAAAAATCTAGTCCCCGAGTACTCCCCGATTAATCCTCGATTTGTCGTTAACTCGCTAGACCCATGTTGGCCGCTCGACTAGCGTCTAGCGTATTTCCGAACGATAACCTACTATCTCGGTTGCTATTCATGATAAATGGTTATCTTTGCTGTTATCCAAGTATAGAGAGATAGAAAGAGACATCAGAAGTTATTTTAAAGATAGGCATTTTGGATGCACAAAATCAAGAGTAATATCGCCGCGTGGATCAGAACGCGATCTACTTTCGAGATCGCGTCGAAGAAACAGTGAGGGAGAATCATGGATTCCAACTCGAACATCGATTTTCATGGGGATTGCATGGCCAGACCTGGTTTTATCCGGTGTTTAATGCGCGAGATGTACTTGAGATCCACCGGCGGAGATGGATGAAACGATGTTGGAATCACGCCGTAGTTCGTCATTTCGTTCACGCATCTCTAAGATTGAGGGGGTAGAGAGAGAGTTACAAAATAGATTTGTTAAATAAATAATATATTTGATACACATATATGAAAGAGTGTAAGTAAATATAAGGGTAAGATTGGGTTTTAGAAAAATTGTATAATACCTAACAGTGTTTTTCACTATCCACCTAAATAATTTATAATTCTTGTATATGAAGTACAAATTCTCTAAATCTAATGATTGAGTATAGGAATTTGTTCCACATCAAAAATGAGAGCAAAATTCATTATGATTTTAAAGGAATAAACATATGAAGACTAAATAAGTCTATCGACTATCAGTTCGGTCAATATTTTATTTCATTTAGGTTGACCAACTGAAAGTCGATAGACTTATTTAGTCTTCATATGTTTATTACAAATGTGCTTCTCAAATAATATTTTTCAAGTACTCAAGCAAATAAGCAACTGGACTATTCTCATTGATAGAAATGTTTGCAACAAATGCTACAACATTGGAAGCAGAAGCAACATCAACAACATTAGCAACATTATTGTCACGTAGGACTACCATAACACATATCTTGACTACTCCATTCTTCACATATCTCCTGCCTACAAGCACCCCAGACTTCTTCAACACCAGCTTGTCTGCCTCAAGCTGAGCTGAAAATCCGGCCTTGCTTATGAGAGTGCTGGAAATCAGATTCTTCCTCATGTCAGGAACATGCTTCATATTCTGAAGAGTGACTTGTTTTCCTGAGGTCATCTTGAGTACAACTTTCCTACGACCAACAATCTGGGAAAATGTAGTATCCCATGAACAGCTGCTCCTTTGATTGCACTTCTGATAGAAGGTGAACATTGCTTTATGGGTCTTGGCACATTGTCATACCACCACTCTGTTAAGTTGTCTTCAATCATGTTGACTTTTGGGACCACAATACAAAGGTCTTATTTGGTCAAGTTGGTTTGAGCTTTCCATTGTTCTTGGGCTTGCTGCGATGCACATCTGCCTTATGATCAATCTTGTTGTTGTGGTGGCACTTGCCTTTGAACTTCTTTTCTAAGGCTTCATGCTTCTTAAAGATCATGGAGAATGTGGGATTTAGAGATGGCTTTTCAGAAGCCTTAGTCTTTCCCTTTCCCTTGTGGATAGCCACATTTACATTGTGTTCGCAAACTTGAGGGTTGTTTTGATTGCGGTTTCTGTCCTCCATTCACAACATGGTGATGAGATCTTTAAGAGACATCGCCTTCCTCTTGTGCTTGAGGTGGGCCTTGAATTTTTCCAAGCTCGGATGTAACTTTTCAATGAAGGAGTTGGTCGTGAAGATCTCGTAAATCGACATTCCATCCTCTGCTATCTCATAGCAAATCAGCTGTTGTTGCTCCACTTGATCCATTATTGGTTTGGTATGCACCATTTTGAAGTCCATAAACTTTGCAGTTGCAAACTTCTGACATCCAGCATCTTCTGCTTTGTACTACTTCTCCATGGACATCCACAATGCCTTAGCTGATTTGGCCTGATTGTAGACACCATACAACTTTTCAGCAAGATGGTCCTAGATCCATCCTCTTTACAAGTAATCACCATGGATCCATGATTGAACACCTGGAATAGCAGACATCAGTATTCCCAAGCCGGAATGATTGGTTTGTCCTCCGGCAAATACTTGTCAAATTTAAAGTTGGCAAGAGAAAATAACATCTTTTGTTGCCAATTTTTTAAGCCTTTTCAATCAAACTTTTTCGGCATGAGTCTTTGAGTGACTGCTGACAGAATTTCACTGTTGACTTCAATGAGAGTAGTCATAGTAGGAAGACCAGAGTTAAACAGAGCTCTTCTTGAAGACCAGAGTTAAACAGAGCTCTTCTTGTCCTCTTTTCGGTACTGACACCAACTGGGATCACAGTTGCTGTCACACCATCAGCAACACTAGCACCCACCATGTTTAATGTCTAGGTGTTGTCGATTTCGTTAACCATCTGATCACAAGTAAACAACAAGTATCAGTATATGGATGATTGAACATAAAATTTCAAAAAATGATTTATCTAAAATAAACCAAATATGTTTGTTTACTAAACTCGCTTTAAAAGCGTTCGCTGAAACGTTTGAAATAGTTAAAGTATTTTGTAAACTTGCTTTAAAAGCGTTCACAGAAACCGTCGCCTTTAACTTTTAAGTAGCTTTTGTTTTTTTCTTTAATGAAAAAAGAAACGTTTCAGGGATTCCCTATAGAACGTTCGCAGAACTGTTTGTATCATTTCAAAAACGATTCGCGAAAAGGCTTAGAAGCGATTCCCAAATCCGTAATCGTTTAAAACCGAGAATTTTTTTATATAAAAAGTCGATTTATAAAACCACAAAAAGTCTCAATCCGATTGTAGCGATAAACTAGAAGCGGATTTATTTAAGTTAAGACTCTCAATCATTAAAGATTGTGAATAATTTCATCAATGAGACCAAGTTTCAGCTTTACTTGAAGAGAATTTTTCAACTCTGTTGTACATTCGAGGTAATTGTCTCTTTTCAATATGATAAAAGAAATCAAGGTTCATGAATTATCAGAGGCATTGAGAAAATACAAAAGGATTTGGTGCTGCAACAGCGATTATTCAAACCATTGTGAATATTCGATAGAAAAAAAGAGTGCAACACCTAAAATCCCTTCGAAACACCTAAAATTTTATAACATTAATTTGGGAAATTTGCCCAAATCTTTAAATATGTTCTTGGATAAAAAAAAAATATATATATATATATATATATATATATATTCAAGTCTTCTCAAATCCTTAATTTAAGCAAGTGTTGTTTTTTCCGACTTAGTTTAAATTCGGATATTTAATGAAAAAATAGGTGAATTGGTAGATAGTTGATGTAATGAAGATATATGAACCTATGAATCTTAGATTATAGAGGAGCATAATTTAAAGATCCACGGTAATTTGTTTCTCACGAACTCCTTTTACAACATGAAAATTTTAAGTAACCCTAAAAGAAATATGAGTGGAGTAAACTAACCATGCTTAAACCAGTTTAATTTCTATTTGCATTGACTTTTATTTTTACTATTTTTACTAATTATATTAGTTAAGATATTCTTATACATGCATGTTATTGTTGTTATCTAGTAAACTAATGTATATCTAAAATAACTGATCTGAAAATCGAAATAGAATATTCTTTTTATCCTGTTTTATTTGTCATCATCCTAAGTAACTTATGCAGCACCAAAGAGGGGTTCATGCAACTGAATACAACTCTGTTTCGGACTAGAAAACGGTTTTATTTTTATTTTATTTTTTTTCTTACAACCAAATTACAGAAAGAAAGAAAACAAAAAAAAAAATTGAAGAAGTGATCTACCTTGATCAATAAACAGTAAGCACAGTAAAATAGATAGAAAATACGTTCGTTTTTATTTTTTAGATTAGCTCAATCAAAAGCCCAACTTTACGCCAGCAATCTCTTCTTTTTCCTCCGGTATATATAGTGGTATATGTGACACTACTTTTGAAAAGAACAAAAAAAAAACTGTATTAGGAAACAATAATGGTTCGAGCTCACATAAATAAAATCATTTTTTTCAGTCTAACTAAAATTGTTGTGCAGCGAAAAATGGCAGAAAATGCGTAAACCGGTAATGTTTTCTCTCCAATTATCTCCGGTTCAGCATACAAAACCGAACCTCCTCTTATAATCGCCTCTTTTCGGACCGTGTACCGGCGTAAAAACCTTCACTGTACGCTGTGTTCTTGAACATAACCTGCAATTTACCCAAACAAAACCAACATTTTTACAAACGGTTTACTATAAACCAATGTTAACCATGTATATTTAATGTAACTCAGCACTCACAGCGAGGTGGGTAAACTCTGAGGAAAGACGTTTCCTCACTGTTTCTGCTAAAGCTTCCGCATTATCTCCATTTGCAGGTGCCTGTTAACGTAACCGGTTTAAGAATTTACCGCAAAAACTATTACGAAACCGGTTTTTTAATTTGAGATTGTGTTATTACCTCAGACAACAACAGAGACGATACTTTGTCCAAAATCTCCTCCACGAACCTCTCAGGTCTCTTGTATACTAACTGAGCTGAATTTTCCACGACACTCTTCACATTACCGGCTGGCTTGCTCGGTTTGGCTGCACCAATGGAGAAAAACTGAGTTATAACAGCAATGACATTTGAAGCAAATGCTTAAAACCTGATAATATCAGAGTCATCATACCTGAAGCGGCAGGCTTAGTTTTCTCTCCTGGCACATTCTTTGGAGGAGTTTGCACAGAAGGTGTTTTGTTAGGAAGTTCGGGAACAACAACTGAATTAGACGGAACATAAACAGCTAGATCTGGAGGCTGGTCTTTACCAACCACTGGGTTAGCCTGTAACAGTAAAAACCATAGCTTAAAAGGTCAAAACCTGAAGAAAAGAACATGAGATCTCAAGTTAAAAGGTTTAGAACATTTGCCTCAAGGTCAACGTATACGGCATCTCTCCCAATCGACCGAAGAAACTTATCCAGACCAGATGTGTTAAGAGCTGGAAATGATACGGACCAACTGAATCAGTGTCTTGACTTAGAAATCTATTGGTAACTTAAAACAAAACCATAAACGAACTTACAGATTGACACGTCGTTGGACAATGGGTGGAAGATGCAGCGTGTTTGGTTCTTAAAATTTTGGTCTAACAAGAGGGCCACGTCTCTTTAACAAAGAAAGTTTTCAAAAAGAAATGTCAATTAACGGAACTAATTAAAACTGGAACGACACATGTATGAACCAATGTTAAGGAAGACGATACCTTGCAGTTTCATTAACAACTGCAAACGGAGTAACACATCCAAGAGACACCTTTATGAAATTGAAAGTAGCAGAGTGTCAAAAATTGTAGAAATTGTTCCAATAGAGTTACATATCTTCATGTGGATTTGTTATAAACTACGCTAAAGCAAAACAAACTTATCTTAACCAATCCGGTATAGAGAAACTATTCATGTCATTTGTCAAGAAAACAATCACTACCATGTTTCAGTTGCTACAACACTACCCATTTTATTACATGAACACAGTAGCAGTGGAGGAGACATTGACAATGAACAATACCTGCAATAGCTCACCAAGTGCTTCTTCAGGAGCCATTCTTATTCCTCCTTTTCCCAGACCGAGTCTCTGAGATAAAACTGTTGGGATTAGAAGTCACAGGGAACACCCATTAACATCAAAAAGAGTTCGATTTCACAAGCCCAGAGACTTCTTCTAAATGAAAAAAAGGCTTTACCTTTCATGTCAACTTTTGTATCTACCATGGCTGAAACGATGTAATACCGATGTTTCTTGTCCTGCAAAAACAAAACATAAGAGACATTCACAATGTGTTTACAGCAAAACCCTAGAGGTAATAACTACATAAATAATTAAGATTACCTTCAAGAAGAGATTCTTACTTAGTGCCCCCTCGCTACTGCTTACATGCTTAGCCTGAAGATTTAAAGAAAGAGACGAAACAAATCGTTATAAATCCATGGATTAGCATCTATAGTATGTGCACCACATGTTTATAAATCTATGATTTTTCCATTGGTATTTTCACCTGTTCTTCAACTGTTAGTACAGGAGGATGCTCATACTTGGAATAATCAATCTCAAGTTCCTGAAAGATCCACAAGATTAATAGAAAAATTAGAAATCCTAAATTCTCAATTACACAAAGAATTAAAACAGCAATTTAAACTAAAAAGCAGTCACTTGAAACTTGGTCTTCAAGACGATTCTGCACATGACTTCGAATCCATGTACACAATCTCAACCCATTAATGCCCAGAACTTGTTGGGGAAATTTATAATCGAATGAAGCAAATATAAACCTAATAAAGCATAGAAAAAGAGTACGTTCGTCCGTTGGCATCTATGAATTTATCTAATTCCCCCATTGATTTCTAACGAAGCAACAAGAAATTAAAATCAAGAAACTGAGGTTAAAGATGAACAGACCTGAAGTCGAGCAAGCAACTGATCTTTGGAGAAACCCATTGGATCGTTATCGAGAGAGAGAGAGAGAGAGAGGTGAAGATAAATTGTTGAAAAGAGGAAGTAGGTTTTCCAGATTTTGTCGTATTCTTTCTTCTCGTTGGATTGTAGAAATCTTAAACCTTCTGGTTTGGTTAGAGGATCTCAAATTGGGCAACTAAAATCCATTAGAGCACCTCTCCAATGGTTAAGGGCATGTTGAAGCCCAAAACCCTCTCATGAGTTATTTATTTAGTATCTATTAATATATAAAAATTAAGATATAATGTTCTAAAAGTGTCCATATAGTATTAAAATTTTAAAACAACCAATAGTATCATTATACATCAACATTTAAAGTTTAAAAAAATTTCTAAAATTTTTTATTGTATTATTAATATAAAATACACAAGATAAGGAAATTATCTAAAATTTTATATTAAACAAAAACTCAATTTAATATTAGATTAAAAATTTTCCTAATTGAAAATATAAGATAAGGAAATTATCTATAAAGTTCTATTAAATAAATTAATCAACTTAATATTAGATTAGGAAACTTTTTAATTTAAAATAATTATCTCATTTGTATAATTAACTATATATAACCTACGATGGTGAGAAAAAAACTTAGAATAAATTTAATAAATACTAAATATAAGAATATTAAAAACAAATAGATAAAGTAAGAAACATATCTAAAAAAAATTATTAATAAAGGTTAACTTAATATTATATTACGAATATTTGATAATTTAATATAATTATCAATTATATAATTCACCACATATAACTTAAAATAAATATTGGTGACAAAAAAATATAGATCAAACATAATAGTAATCGCTTTCTGTAGAGGATTATTTGTTTGTTATACTAATAAGATTGAAATTATATCCTTTTAAGCTGATTAAATTAGCCAGTTAAATATTATACTAATATAATTGTCATTATATAGTTTTAAAATTGTTTATATTAGCTTTGATATAGTTAATTAAATATTTCAAATTATCATCTGAAGTTAATTATATTTTTTGTATACTCAATCAAAGAAATAATATATTGAGTTTATGTTATTTATTAAGCGGTTTGATCGATTTTTGAAAAAAGAAAGACTTATGAGAAAAAAATATGATGTGATATAACAAAATTAGTAGACCATGTTCTAGAGTGTTATTTAGTTGATCAACATGATTGAATTTATTTTGTAAATTGAAAATTTTCTATAAAATTAATATTTCATAGAAAATTTTAAATATCACTTATCTAAACATCAGAAATTCTAAAAATCTAAAATATTAAATTGCATTATTCTATTTAAAAAAACATATGTCGATTTTGTGTTTTAAAATTTTATCGAAAATTTTTTAGGCTATAAAATTAGTTAAATATTGAGAATTATATAGATTTTGATGTACGTATAAAACTATATTTCTTCTGGTAGTTTTTAAAAAAATAGAAAAAAATATTTTAAAAATGACACTTGTGTACTTATAGATAGATTTAAAAGGTTAAAACGACTAATCTCTTTCCTCTCTCATCGACGAACAGAGGCGATTTTGAAACACAACAGTTACCAAACTTCTCACCGGCCATCTCGCTTTTTCGGTGGCTTTGGCCACCGGATCTCTTCCTTCTTCTTTGTCAATTTCTTTACCACAACAAAATCTTTCCATTGATGTTTTTTACGGCATCTTTTGTGTCGATTGATAAACACAACAATCGACGTCTCTTTCCGTCAGAAAACCTTTTCCATCGTCATCTTCCATGCTTTTTATCCCTTGTGAATTCATTAGTTTATTCAGTTTTCTATTGGAATCTCATTGGCCAGTTTCCCAGATCCATAAGGCGAGTAATACGGTTTGATTTCGGTGTTTTCTCTCTTTGGGAGAGTATCCTTCCGGCAACAACATGTCTTCATTGGCGTTTTTCTGTTGTTGGCTTGTGTCCGGTGCAGTCAATGTCCGGTTTTTGTCTACCCCTGATTTTAAAAAGTGGTTGTGTTCTGTATTTTCTTGGCTGGACGAAGTCTCCATCGAACCTGCCATATGTGTGGATTAGGGACCTCATAGTGATTCCATCCCTTTTCTCCGATACGAATGTTCTACGTTTCATGGTGGATATATCGTGGAGTATCATATTTCACGCGTTGAATCTGCTCTTTGAAGTAAAACAGGGATATACTGGCAAGTTGAAAGACGCCACACTTCCATGGAGAGGGATATGCAATCATGATTCCGACTATAAATTATTGTTGCTTTGGTCTCGTGATTTGGAGTTACAGGCCTTGGTATTTTCTAAACTCGAAATAAGTTCTCTTGTTTTTCTCTCTGGTTGGATGAAAGTAGATAGTCACAAAAGGAGGAGTTGTATTGTTGAACTTTTAGGAAAGATAGATTTATCGGCTTATACTGGAGTTAGATTAATGTCTACGATTTTTCCAAGAACATTGTTGTGGACTAATTGGCATCAGATTGTCACAACACCAAGACTAGTATCAGGCGTGATGGGTTTTACTAATACGATTACGAAACAGCCTCAAGATAAAAAAGAAGGCAAAAATCGTATTGGAGCAGAAGAGTTGAAGAAGTATTACAAATATTTTTGTTTGTTAGCGAGTAAGTCGTTGTTGATTTTGCTCAATCCGCATCGTGAATCTTATTTCTTCGACTTGTTATCAGAATATGGCGCACATAGCTGCTTGTGTAATAATTTACGTTCTGTAGTCTTGTATGACTTTAACGTTACGATTGCGATATAATAAAATATTTTGGCCGACAAAAAAAAAAATAGATTTGAAAGGTTAAAATGTTTGATTCGAATCTAATATCTAAGTATTTTTTTTTTTTGGTCAAAATATCTAAGTATTTATAAAATAAAATATATACGTAGAAAATTAACTTATAATACAAGATAATTAATTATTCACAAAAAATATTGACGTTACAGAAAAACGTTGGAATTTATTTTTAAACAATTAGAACATAAAATAGTTTATATGATGTAAAATACATAATTAGTAAATATAAATTAAAATATTGTAAAATATACAAAAATATATAAGTTGTTTATTATAAACAATTAAAATGACAAATATTTTAAATAAATTATTGACAAATATATCATGTAGAATATATAATTATAAATATAAATTAGAGTATTGTTAAATATATGAAAAACAAACTATAAGTTGTTTATCAAAAATAATCCAAGTGACATATATGTTAAATAAACAAATTATATAAATAGCTGATTCATCGATAATATGTAAATTTAGTGATTAAATATATTATTTTATACTATTATGAATATAAAAATAATATTTCAACAAATATCATTAATGTTTTCTTATAAAAAAATATTAAAAAATCCTAAAAAAACTAGTTTAAATACTAAATGAACGTGAAGAAGAGAGAAATACAAGTGTAAGAGCATCATTATATGGGTTTCTTAAGGATATCTTAGCTAAATTTATGTACTAAAATAATTGAGAAAAATGCAAGAACTGAATCTTAAATTAGACACAAAAGAAACACTTCTTCTCTACCACTTACATTCTCTGCCAATCTTGATAGGCCATCTGTCTTTTTCGACAATGTTTTTAAGTTAATTAATAAAATAATGTTTAAGAAACCAAGAAATTATTCTCTCCTATAATGATGCTCTAATATTTAAGAAACCGTTCTTATAATTCTTCTATATGGATCATTTCTTGCTTTTTGGGTACTTTTCAATTAATTTTAATTATTTATTATGTTAAGAATCCACTTAAAATTCTGGGCTGCACATTATTGGGAGTTTTTGAGGGAGGATCTAAAAAAAGGATGCATTAAAACAAATTTAAACAAGTAATGATTGTAGAAACAAGTTCTAAAACAAGAGTTTTTAGAACATGCCTCTGAAACTACATGACATTTTATTTGCTGAAAAAAACAAAAATTTACTAAATCAAATTAATTAATTAAATAATAATTACGAACTTTTAGTGGGATTCTCCCAATAACCATGCTCTTATGATCTCTAAACAACATAAATACTAATTTTTCAATACTTTTTTGTTATATAACTAAAATTTAGATCAAAAAGAAGAATCTAAATTAATTATAACTTGACACCTAATCAGAGGTTCTAATAAAGAGGTTTCAAATCTCTTATTTGAGAGCATCTCCAATGGTGTAATTATGGAGTTCTAAAATTGGGCATCTGAGAAAAAAATATAATTTTGGGTTCTAAAAATGGAGAGAGAGTTTTAAAAACTCTAATTTAAGAGACTTTAGAGGGTTTCATAACCCCATATTCAGAACCTTATATTGTATTATATTATTACTTATTTTTTAATATATTTATAAGACATTTCTTAAATTTTAAGAACTTCATAGTTGGAGATGGATTGAAAACTCATTCCACATCTCTCTCATACTTTTTTCTCTTTTTACATTATATTTTTGGGTTCATAACCTCGTGAAAAAAACCCATTGGAGATGGTCTTATATTTCACTCGAAAAGCCTTAAACGTCTCGCACAAATACCAAAGGCAATTAGATTTGAGAAAATCAAAGTAAGAATTAAATTTTGGGAAATTTGGCTAAAATGGTGATTTCAAAATCAAAATTTTCCTTCTATTGTTTAGTGAATTAAAATGTCCAAATATGATTTTGATTAGTTTAAATCCGATTTTACCTTCTTTAAATTTTTAATTTATTATTTTTATTAATTTTGTTTCTGAAGTGAAAAAAAAATTGAAAAATAAAAAAAATTAAAAATAAAAGAAAAATAAAACATAAATCTCGTTTAATTGATGTGTCTCTCTTCCGACCGGATTCACGTCACTGCTCTCCCAAACCTCATCCACTATGAGTTAGTCCGGGCCAAAGACTTCACCGGTTTCATCGACGCCTACACCGAATTGGAGGAGTCGTTCAAGAGTGGGTTGATCGTCTCAGCTCGTCACCTCCAACTGTAATCATCTTTACTACTTTCATCGTGTGGGCAGTGAGTGTTAGCAAATGAGTGTTTATATTTGTACCTATTTTGACTATTATTGATACTAATTCAAGCAAGGACAATGGATGTTTTCTGATTCCCTCTGACAGTATGCTTCTAACTGTTTAATCGACGAACTTATGATCTCTTTCGTTTGAAGAATCTTAAAAACAAATATTCTATTTCAAATTTAAAGTATCCAAGGTCTTAAAAATAAAATAGGAAAAACGAAATGCAAAACACATCCCCATGAAAGTTAGTTTTAAATAAACTGATGAAGAAGGACAAGAGAGCTTGTCAAGTTTTAATGAGCAAGAGTTTCATAGAGGGAGACAAAAATAGTACCGGCTATATATATATTCTTTTATTATACAGTGAGAATATTTATTTGTATCACTCTATTTATAATTGTACAATTTATGTACTTATATTATTATTTTATTTAAACTTTTTTTCATTTGTGTTATTGTTTTTCTTTAAAATGTTTTGATGTTTGTCATAGTTTACACTTTATATATTCGCATTTTATTTATTTGAATTTTCAGCTTTTTTTCTCTCTCTCTTATTTAAATTTAAGAATAGATTAGTTATATATATATATATATAGCTCCCTAAATCTTGAGACCGGAGACCCAAAAACGGAGTTATTATTTGTACAAATTATTGTAGCTCCCTAAGTCTTGAGACCGGAGACCCAAAAACGGAGTTAACGGTTCTGTATTAGATCAAAGACTTATGGGTATGTATTACTATTTTTGCTTTTACTAATCTACAAAATTATTTTTTAATATTATGTGAAATGCAAAATCAATGTCTTACAAAAACTAAAAAACTAGAGAGCTCGTCAAGTTCTAATGAGTGAGAGTTGTCGTGAGAAGAAAATAGTACTGGCTATATGTTTTCTTTTATTAGAAAGTGAAAATATTTATTCGTATCACTCTATTTAAAATTGTACAATTTATGTACTTATACTATTATTTTCTTTAAACTTTTTTCTAAATTGTGTTATTGTTTTTCTTTAAAATGTTTTGATGTTTGTCATAGTTTATACTTTATATATTCACACTTTATTTATTTAAATTTTTTGGTCTTTTCTCTTTCTTATTCTAATATTTTTATTATTTGTACAAATTATTGTAGCTTCCTAAATCTTGTGACTGGAGAGCTAAACAGAGTTATCAGTTCTGTCTTAGATCAAGGTTCTGTCTTAGATCAAAGACTTATGGATATGTATTACTATTTCGCTTTTACTAATCTACAAAATTATTTTCAATCTCATGCGAAATGCTAAATCAACGTCGTAATCTTTGAAGAACCTGCAACACATCACACTGATTTTGCAATCCAAGACGTCGTCCCAAGCCAAGTCGTTGAGGTCGTGAACAGCCATTTGCGAGAATAATACGATCGGTGAAAGAGTATAACAGAGTATTTTTTGTTTTTGTGCGTAGGAATTTTTATTTTTGTTTGGATGTTTATGTGGAAATTCATAGGCTTTTTTTATTAGAAAAAAGTTTAGAAGAAAAGGAACATGCATCACATTTGCTCGTTCTTAGTTTTTAATGCTTCCGAAATAAACTTGGTTAGTAACCAAGTTTTTAATGCTTCCGAGATGACGCATCCGTCGTTGTATAAGCTATAAAGATAGAGCCCACAAGCCCATAGTAGGCATGGAAGCCCACAAACAGTGATAACCATGTTATAAGTGGCAATCCCGTCCCTTTTTCAAAGCACGTAAAACATTGGATTTGTGGCATCTCTATAATATTTTGAGAAATCAGTTTCCTACGTGTCGCACTGACATTAATTCTCACGAGATTGATTACAAAGATAATCTTAATGAATTTCAATTATTATATTAGTTTGCCATTACTGAACCTTTTAATATATTTTTTGTTTAATGATTCTTTTTTAAAAAAGCACATTAATAAAAAGAATTAATTTTAAAACATAAAATAATGTTTGTATAGGTATAAAAACGAAAAATTAAGAAAAGGAAAAGCTTTAGTTTCTTTTTTTATAAAATAACTATTTATATATTAAAAACATGTTTTAGAAAATAAAGGAATTTAATAAAAAAATTAAGTTTTTTCAATTTTCTATTTCTTATTTACAGGTTTGATTTTTCCAACTTTTTTTTCCAATTTTTGCAATTTCCTTTTTATTAATTAAAAATATATTTTATTTTACTTTTTAATAACTATTCAATTTTTAATTATTTTTTCGCTATAATAGAAATTTGCTTTTAATAAAATATATATTTTATCAAAATAGTTTTTTATAAATTCAAAACGTTTTTATAAAAATAAATGGGAGTTTTACTTTCTAAATTTCCTTTTTAAAGTTTTTGGAATTTCCTATTCAGTTTTCGAATACAATTATTGATTTTTAAAAGTGTTTACAAGAATAATAAAAATGGAATATCCCAATATTAATTAAAATTAAAAAAGAAAATATCCACATACGGCATACCTAAATCTAAAAATAAAAGGAAAAAATCTCAAAGCTTTTTTGTTTAATTTCTTTTTCTTTAGTTTTGGCAATTTCCTTTTTCTTATTTATCAATTTATTTTATTTTACTTTTGGATAACTATCTAATTTTAATTCGTTTGCAATAAAAGTTTAAATTTCTAAAATTAAAGGGAAGTTTTACTTTCAAAAATTTTCATTTTTTATATATTTATTTTATTTTACTTTTTGATAACTATCCAAGTTTTATTTTCTTTTTGCAATAAAATAAATTTTAAATTTTTAAATTTCTATTTTACAAAGTTTGCAGTTTCCAAAGTTAAATCAATGTCTAATTAATCTGAAGATTCTTATTATTTACAAATAAGGGAAGCCACAAAAAGACACAAAAATGTTGTTTATAAAGAAATATTATATACATTAAATAATTTAAATTATGTTTTGTTTATGTTTTCTTAGATAAAAAAATAGTTGATTTTAGAATTATCAATTTCTATAATACATATTTACGATTGTCAAGATCAGTATCCAACATGATTTTAGAATTACAAATATACATCTACAATTTCCAATAAAAATATATATCTACTCTTTCTAAGGGTACATAGCTTTATTTTAGAATCACTAGATTTGTGAATATGGTGGTTTAGAAAGTTAAAAGATCAATTTATAATTATGTAATTTTTGCCTAATTTTAATGGGTCTAAATAAGTTTAAACCCATTAAATCAAACCTAAAATTTTGGATTCAATGTTTAACTGATCAGTAGATTTACAAAAAAAAATAAAAACCAAACACGTGTATATAGAAAAAGCCGTAAAAATAATTTTTTTTATCAAGATAACATAAAATAATCAAACTAATCTTAATTACCCATATTTACAAGATATAAACAAACCAAAAAATTAGAAAAACAAAACAAAAATCATAAATGAAAATTGAAAATTTTGCCAAATAAAGTAATCCAAAATAATGCAAATCATTATAACATAATCCAAAACAATAGCCATAATTAAAACAACAACTAAAAGTTTTATAATATTATTTCATATTTGATCTTAAAACAATAAAAATGAAAAAAAAAAACAAAATTTAAATGAAAAAAAATAAAAATAAGAATTAACTATAAATATTCAATCTCGTGCATATGCGCGGATGAGTCACCTAGTATATTATAAAAACAGATCCTTAGCAACAATTGTAAAAAGTGAATGTAGTTTAGATGGTTAAAACTTAAGAGTGATTCTTTATTCCTCACGCATCTAGATGCTTTTTAGGGCTTTTTTTTTTAGTAGTTACTTTTTGAAATACTTGAAACTCCTTATATACACGTGTCGGCACTCATAAGCGGTATAAAAACCAGACAAATGTGGATTCAGATGGGCTCACAATTCACATCATTAGAGGTGACGAGTTTGATGTACAATAAAGACATTACGTTTTTTTTTTCTGGTAAAAAGACATCACGTTTTATGAGTGAGAGTGATCGTAATATAACAATTTTTTTAAAAAAAAAGTTTTATATTTCAAGTATTCCAAAATATAGTGAAAATTATGTAATAGTTTATATAATTAGTAAACAATCTTTCAAGTATTCCAAATATCTACTATCATATGAATATGGAATTTATATACCCAAAAAAAAAGTTCACAGTGGTGGTTATACCTCTCATGGCATGATTTGGCCAACTTGAATTGATGCAGAGGATCTTTTTTTGTACATAGCGTGGTAGAAAGTCATTAGGTTTACGACTTTATTGATCTATTTCCATTTAACATTTATCTTTTATTTTGTTGGCAGCTAATGTTACACTGCAATGCAGTGCCGGCCCGACCCAATTCTCTGCCTAAAGCAAAAAAAAAAAAAAAAAATTAAAACAGAAAATATACATAGATGAGGTTCGAACTAGTGACATCAACATATAACCTCATGGTCAGAACCACTACACTACCACAATATTTATGTATTTGGCGCCCTTACAGTTTTATTAACAATTTGGCGCCTAAAGCATGGGCTTTACCAGCTTTAGCCCAGGGCCGGCACTGCTGCAACGGATATAGTGATCTAGTTACGTTACACTAGGTTTGTGGCCTTGTGGGTATTTTTCCATTGAACATATATTGTACGCTCGATCTTCACATCACAGGTTTGTAGCAGTAGCACAAACTCATTCGTTCGAAGTTCGAACAATCGTACGTGTATCTCTTCATACACTTCATGTATAAATGGGCCTATTGGGGGTCAATATCCTTAAACGATTTGTTTAATCCGTTGCAAGAAGTAAATTATTGCCCACTCGTCCTTCCACATCTGTTGGCTAGACCACTGATATTATCATATAGATAAAGAAATTGCATTTGTTTAGTCGTCGTGAAATCTCCATCTTGGTATACTTGAAAAATCAAATAACATTATGGGACTCAATATTTTTGTTATGTATAATGAGACAACGTAATCATATAATTGAGATTCATCATTTCACGACCAATGTTGGATCTATTTCAAATATTGCCTTGAGATTTGGTAACACAAAGTTTCTCTGTCTTTTGTACATATCTACATAAAGAACAAAAAGGGTTTCGTTTTCCGTTTCCGAATCAACATTTTTAAATTATAATGAATTATATGAAGTTTCTTTTGCGTTGTATGATTATTATATTGTGTGTGGCCTAAACAAATGCGAAAAC
>VHIU01000084.1:0-63538 GCA_010577795.1 Isatis tinctoria
TCATGGAAGGAGTAAGCACATACTCTCCAAGTATCACTTCATCCGAGAATGTGTGGAGAACAATCAGATTGAAGTTGAGCATGTACCAGGAGTGGAGCAGAAGTATGATATTCTCACCAAGCCATCGGCAAGAATCAAGTTCAGTGAAATGAGGAGTCTAATTGGAGTTCAAGCCATATCTCACCCTAAGGTTCAAGTTGGAATTAAGGGGGAGAATGTTGGATAATTCCAAAGAAAAGGAAACATTCTATCTTAAGATAAAGATGTATCTAAAGATAGAATAGAGAAAAGGAAAATACAAAAAAGGAAAGATTTGTGTTTCCTAATCTTAGAAGGTTTAGGAGTTGTCTAGACCTCTATATAAGAAGCTCTATGTGGAGAGTTGTTCTACAAGAGAATTGAGTGAGATTTAGTTTTTGAGAAGTTTTCTAAATCAATAAAGATAAGTTGATCTTTTATCTTTCAAGTTCTAAGATTTTCATTCTGCATCATAAAACATAAGAAGGATTACATGTTTTATATTTTTTTGTTTAGTTTTAATCTGTTTTGTGAAATTTTAATTTTAATGAGTCATATATATTTGTGTCTTGATTATGTATACAAATAGCTATAATCAAATTATTTTTCTTTATTTTATAATTTAAATTAAAGGTATAATTAACCTGCAGACTTCTATAGGATTCTGCAAAGTAGACTCCTATAGAAGTCTGCAAACTTCGCAGGGATTGAACCGTAAAAACCACCCGGTTTTTTGTTTTCTCATTGAGTGCGAAATGGTAATTTCCTTAGCTCTGAGGTGTATTTTTGCAAACAAACTCATCTTTTAGGTTAAAGTGAAAACAAATTGATGTTTTGGGTCATTTTGGGCAACTTACCCTTAATAATCTAATGTGTTATTAGATTTCAAATCAGATTAAATATTCGTGATACACATTATAGTTAATGATTATACTATTGAATATTGAATTTACATGTTTAAAGAAAGACTAATATCATTTATTTTTATCTATTCTATTAATCCATAGACATTATATAGAATAAATCAAGGGCTATTTGCAGAAATATAAATAAACAGAAATATATTTGTGGGAAGGGCGAGAGAGTGTTTGGAAACGTAATCATTATGTGGGCCTTGTGACGTAAAAGACGGTTTCACCATTTTGATAATCATAGCGGCAACAATATAAATCTCTCAGCACATAGGTTCATTAGAGATTGAAATAGTTTTATCTTCCTTTGGCTGATTCATTAGCGATGAGAGTCTCTCAACCAAAACACATAATGCTTCTTTCATCCACCAGTCTCTACAAGCTTCTCAAGCGTCCACTACGTTCAACTGTAATTCCAAGGACTTTTTAGCTTCTATTTAAATCGTTGTAAAAGATTATTTAGTTTTGAGAGACTAATAATTAAAGTATGATTTGTCTTTTTTGAGAAGGAGAAGGAACCCAATTCCTACGAGCTCTCCACCACCGGAACTCAACTCGGACGAGCTTCCGTTTCGGTATACATATATTTCTATGATTAGACGGTAACAAATATGTTATCCGTAGATTGGGTAGAGGTTGGATTATTCAATGTCACATCATTTGTGGTTTTGAGATTTTTAAGCACGGGAGTTACACTTATAGCTTTGGGATTTTTAAGCACGGGAAGTGTACCCATTACCGTAACATAGACATAGGTTGTAGGCGTGATGAATTGACAAATAATTGAGACAAAAACTTATAGTGTTTAACAATTTTGTTATCTAACTGGTTCACTGGTACGACTATCCTTGCGACCGTCTGAGGTGACACCAAGATGCTTATATGAGGGTTCCTGTGAAATGTTGATTAAGGTTAGAGCATATGAATAGGTCAGGAGGAAAATTTACTCTGTACAAATCATAGTAACCGATACATATGTTGTTGTAGGGTAAGGTGGCAACAAAATAGGAACTCTACCTCTTCCGGGTCCAACGATTTCAGAATTGCATCGACCCGCTTGGTCTTGTGGTAACAATTTAGCCTTTTCCCACCAGGCTCGTGGCCAGCGGCGAACATTCGTTCCAGCAACACTATTTCTTCCATCTACAGTTTAGCAATTGTTCGATTTATGTGAGAGAAAGACGAAAATAACATAGTTAGCGGCGAGACCTATAGCTTAATAGGCTGTAGGGGTGAAACTGTGATATTGAAAAACTGAACAGTGGGCATATACGTTTCCGTAAATTAAATTTGCGTTGTGTACATTAGTGCCAATTACTCATAAATCAATATCATTTGATTAAAAGGTTGTTTAGGAAAAGACCAATATCATTTGTTTATATCTATTCTATTAAGGAAAAATGATTGTTAGCTACATAGACTATAGGCCATCACATGGCCACACATCTGAAGTAAGTAAATGTATGAAAAACTACACCAAGTATATGGTACACCATGGTTCATGGATGAATTCAAAAGAATTATGTGTTTGACATCACAACCGGTTCTGGAACAGTGAACCTGTCACCTGAACAATGAAACCCGGTGAACTGCATTATTTTATCCGACCAATAAATTAATTTGAATTAAAAAAAATTAAAACCTAAAAAACACCCCTAAAATTGTCATCTTCTCTCATTCTTCGTTAGATATCCAAGAACACAATTCCTCCATGAGTCCCTTCTTTAACAGTGAAATTCTATTTCAAAGCAACGAATATTGATTTTTCTTTGGCCTAGATTTGGCACAGCTATGGTACTCCACGCCAATCAACCCCTCTTAGCTCCCTTTTCTCAAGTTCTATCAGTTTTCAAAGGACATCTCTCTCCTCTTTTATGTGTTTGTTTCGAGCTATTAACTGGGATTGTATCTCATAACACTCCATAGCCTGGACTTGCGAACAATTACGACGCAGAGCGACCCACAAAAGAAAGCCACACCTGAAGATCGAAGACTTGAAGAAGATCTGGAAATTGAAGAATCTCAAAGAAAAACAACCGCTAACAAAAGGCCAAAAAAGGGCAAAGCACAATCAAAACGAAAACCCAAACCCGACCAATGCCGTGGCTATAAAAGCCCACAGCCATTGGCCGGAAAATTGGTACCTGTTGTTCCTTTTTGAGATCATCAGACCAGAGAAAGTAAGTGACTGTTCCAGCGACGAGCCAAGAGGCGAGACTCTGACCTCCTCTAAGACCTCCCATTGAATTTCCGACGGAAGACCTCACGTTACATATTGATCTTCTCCCAACGCTAGATAAACCGATTTTTTTTTTTTTAATTTATGAGTTTTTTGACAAAAAAATTATGAGCTTTTAATTCGAATTAATTTATTAGATAGGTTAAAATACTGTAGTTCACCGGGTTTCACTGTTTAGGTGCCGGATTCATTGTTCCGTTACCGGTTGTGATGTCAAACACATAAATTTTTTGAATTCATCCATGAACCATGGTGTTCCATATACTTCATGTAGTTTTTTATACATTTCTTTACTTCAAATGTGTGGCTATGTGATGGCCTATAGTCTGTGTAGCTGACAATCATTTTTCCTTCTATTAATTCAGAGACATTATATGAAAATACCAATATCATTTGTTTATATCTATTCTATTAGTTAAGGGACATTATATTAAATCGATTTTTTAAATAATTTGATTAAATCAATTATTTTTATAAACCATAAAATCATATTGTGGTAATATATACACAGAAAGTAACATAAAATATATTTAGTAAATATATACAGAAAGTAACATAAAAGTATATTTTGCAATGTTCGGGAATTCGCTAGGCGTTAGTCGGGCGGTGGGTCTGGGCCAAGCTTGTTACCGAAAAATCGGGGATTATGCGGGGATCAATCGGGGAGGAATTTTTTGTATTTTTATCTATGAATATGTATATTTATTAATCTTGTTATATATGCAATAAGTTTTCACGTGGTGTAGTGGTTAGCGTGTCATTATGCATGATGAAAGCCACGAGTTCGAGGCCCAACAGAAGCGTTTTTGTTATTTTCTTAGGCGCTTATACCCTCGTCTTCAACCTACGCTCTGCGTTTTTTAGGTCTAACTGGCCGCCGCTTTTTTATTTTTTTTTCACGATTTGGTTCATTTTCATAGTTTTTTCTTGTAGATTATATGTTAACATAACAAATCTATGAACACACAACAGATCTAGGAACATAATATTCAGACTTTCAGTCGAATTGAATAAAAAACAAATTTTAACCAAACAATCTGATTTTTTTGCCGATTTGGAAAAACCTCCACGGTTGGCCGCCGTCGAACACTTCAGCGGCGATTAATCGGACCTGGGCAGCGCGTTTTTGAACACTGATATTTTTTATTATTAATTTGGTATATATATATATATATTATATATATATATATTATTCACATAGTAAGACATATTGACGTTTTTATAATTACGGTGTTTTATAGTTTGTTTTATTAAAATATGTAAAATATTTAGACAATTGAAAAACGGGTTAAAAAGACTAATTAGTTCATTTTAATTTTCAAACCATTAAAAATTATTAAGATGTGACAAGTTTGACGGATTATCATATTTTAATTTTCCTAGATATATAAAAACATAAATTTAATTATAAAAATTAGAAAATAAAAATACAAATACAAATTAATAGAATATACTATACAATTTTATCATATACTTAAGAAAAATTACCATTACATCTCAAATTATAAAATTAATATTTGAATTAATAGTAAAAACTATCATTATTTTAATTTTTTAAGATGTCAAATGTTACAAATGAAGACTTTACTTTGATGAAATTGAAAATATCTATTTAGACTGATAGATTTTTAATTCAAAAAAAAATACTATACATTATCCGATAATATATTGGATGAGTTGGGAAAAAACGAACCTTTGTTACTCCACACTAGATTACAATAATGGATTAATCTATTAATCTTTTTGGATTATAAAAATATAAAAAAAATTAAATGAATACAAAATGGATTAAATAGATGAATTAGCCTATTATGACATATTGACACATATAAATCTGTAATGATTTTTATATAAAAGTTTCAATTTTTAAAATAATTTTATTAACTCCAAACATATTGAACTTATGAAATATATTTTTTACAGCGATATTTTGTTATAGAGTAAAAACATAAAAACTAAAAAAAAACTAAAAATATTGTTCGTCTTTAGATTGAGTTAAAATTTAGCAAACTATATAATACATCTATATGTAAAATAAAACTATTAATACATCTAAATTTTTTATCCCATATTCTCTTCCCAATTTTATTATATATACTTTTCATAAATTTTCTAATCTAAAAAATATAACTTTCATCCAAATTTTGATTAAAATAAACTTTTACCAAAAATGATATTCAAAATCTCAGCTTTTGGAGGCTTCTTAAACTATACCCAACTCAGCTTTTTTGAGTTTGGTTTCGAGTGGCCACGTGGTAAATAAAATATTAGGCTGTTTTGTTTTACTTCCTTCCTCTCCAAAATTTTATTTACGATATCTTTTAATTGACCCAAAAGTAAAACCTACTAACGCGCAACTTGTACTGACAACTACCAAAATTAAAACAACCTAACACAAATTTTGCGGACAAGTTCTCAGGTATCTATTAATTTAAATCTATAAGATCTATAAGAGCATGTTCGAAGGAGAACCACGTTAAAGTTCCTTAGTTAATATTTAATTATAAAACTAAGGTTAAGAACCTTTCTTAAGATATATTAGTTTTGTTTGCTCCAATGGTAGACTGCATTAGGGGTTTTAAAAAAAAAGAAATTACCATCATGAAAGGAAACACATTTTTCTTCTTTTTTTTCTTTCCTGTCTGAGACAATAACAACAACAACAACACCAAAACGAAAAGCATTTTTGAATCACACACTACTCTGCAATCTGATCATTACCAGGTAATATCTGCAACGCTGTTCTGTTGTTAGTGTTCTCCTTGTTCTTATTACTGACCTTGACTAACTCCAATGCGATAGCTAAGCTATGCCACACTTCATACTCATTCACTTTGTCTTCCTCCATCTCTTATTATATTTGTAAAAGGATTAAAAAGAGAAAGAAAGGTTGGTGGATTGATTGACACGTGTATCATAGGAGCCGTTTCTAAAAATCTCTATTTAAGATTCGATTCTACTTCTATTCCCATTTTTTCCATTAAATTTAATCTATTATTGTGTTAAGAACAATGTTAAGAACCAACGTAAGAACTGGGTTGATCATGCTCTAATGCTTTAAGAGAGTCCACATCATATTTTCATTTTAAAACAACCAGTGTATCATTCCACTTCAACATTTAAACTAAATAAAATTTCTAAATTTTATAATTGTATTATTAGTAGAAAAATGCATAAGTGATAAGACAAAGAAATTATCTATAAATTTATACTAAACAAGAAATTAACTTAATATTATATTAAAAAATTCTAATTTAAAATATAAGATAAAGAAATTATCTATAAATTTGTATTAAATAAAAAATCAAACTTAATATTAGATTTGGATTCATTTTGATTCAAAATAATGATTTCATTTGTATATTCAACTATATATAATCTACAATGGTGACAAAAAAACTTAGAATATATTTAATAAAAAATACATGTTAGAATATTAAAAACAAATAGAAAAAGTAACCAAAATATCTACAAATTTATATTAATAAAAAGTTAACTTAATATTACATTACGAAAATTTCCTAATTGAAGATGATTATCTCCATTACATAATTCATCATATATAACTTAGATTAAGTATTGTTGCCCAAAAAATACAGATCAAATATAATAATAATAATAAAATTTCTATATAGGTCTATTTCTTAGTTAGATAATGACTTTAGTGAAATCCTATACTAATAAGATTGACATTATATTATTTTAAGCTTACTAATTTAGCCAATTAAATATTATAATAATAAATTGTCATTATATACTTTTAAAATTTTCTATATTAGCTTTTAAATAATCAGATAAATATTCCAAATTATTATCTTAAATAATTGTTTTTTTGTATATTTTGTTTTGGTTATTAGTAAATGTTTTTAAATCCTGAACAAATACTATAAAAATGAAGATTACATAAAAAATCATTAATTGATATGGAATTGTAATTGTGAAAAGGAAATCTATATCTCGGAAATATTAATTTTATATTGCATCTGATTTGGAAGCTCTTTGCTACTTCAGGTTCTCTCTGGATTGCATGGGTAAAACAATATCTACTTAAGTTCAACACATTCTGGGATGTTAAGGAAATGAATGCAGGTTCTTGGATCTGGAGGAAGCTTCTGAAGTTGCGTCCTCTCGCTTCACAGTTTCTCCGTCTGGAAGTCCATAATGGCACTATCTCCTTTTGGTCTGAGCTTTGGCATCCACTAGGGCGTCTCACTGATGTTGTTGGTGGTTTGGGGCCGCAAAGACTGGGTATAAGGAGAGAGGCAACAGTTGCTGAAGCTATATCTCTTTCTGCTTCGTGTCTTAGGCGATGTCGAGATGGGGAACTCCGTGGTCTGTTACAGCAGATCGCGAATATTCAAATGCCGCTGCCTGAATATGGGGATGATGTAGCTCTTTGGAAGCATGCTCTTGACGATTTCCGCACTGATTTTTCCTCGTATCGCACATGGGAACAGCTGCGTGATCGCAAAGAGGGTGTTGACTGGAAAGATGTAGTTTGGTTCTCGAATGGGGTCCCATGGTTTGCTTTCATTACTTGGCTGGCAGTTCGGGATCGTCTTGCTACTGGCAGTCGGACTAGGCAGTGGGGGCTGGTACAGCATTGTCTATTCTGTGGTGAGCTGGATGAGACGCGGGATCACCTGTTTTTTGCCTGCCCATATACATTTACGCTTTGGATTGCCGTGCTAGGGGACCTATTTTGGATTCAGCCAGATCCAGATTGGGAGGCTACCCTGTCCCGGCTTTCTTTTCATCGATATGATCGACTCACTTTCATACTCTTGCGACTTGTTTTTCAAACAGTCATCTACTATATCTGGCGGGAGCGCAATGCACGAAGGCACACACAAGTATGTCGGTCTGTTACTCAGTTGGCGAAAATCATCGACAAATCTATCCGTGCCCGGATAATGTCCACGAAGGATTACGCTAAACCCAAATATCAGGGGTTACTCCAGAGATGGTTCGTTGCTCACCCTCCTAGTGGTGTCTCGTGATCCTTCATTATTTTTTCATTCTTCTCATTTCTTTCGTTCTTCTTATTCTTCAGTTTTGAAATGTAAATAACTTTTCTCCATGCCTTTTCAATCAATTTAACATTTCATCAAAAAAAAAATAATATTAATTTTATACTTTTAGAGTTTCAATTCATTTTTGTTTTTATAATTTAAACCTAAATATCATATACATTATTTAATCTTTTAGCATTTAAATGTAATGGATATGAGATTATGTTAAGAATACATATATATATATATATATATATATATATTAATCATTTTGATTATTATTTAATAAATTGTTATATAATAGATTATGAAGTATTGTAATTAATGGTGAAACTAATTAAAAAATTTTTTCACTCACTTCACTTGCTTTTCAAATGCTTCTAAAACTGATTTAGTTTTCGTTTCTTCATTTATAATTAGAACCACTTAACCAAAAAAAGAACATACTGAGTTTATGAAATTATTAAGACATTTGATGGATTTAAAAAATATATATTAATATATAAAAGTTGAAGCTATAGTGCTCTAAGAGTGTCCACATAGGATTGAAATTATAAAACAACCAATAGTATCATTCCACATCAACATTTAAAGTTTAAGAAATTTTTAATTGTATTGTTAATAAAAAAATACACAAGATAAGGAAATTATCTATAAATTTATATTAAACAAAAAGTCAACTTGATATTAGATTAAGAAACTTCATAATTAAAAATATAAGATAAGGAAATTATCTATAAAGTTCTATTAAATAAAAAAAATCAACTTAATATTATATTAGGAAACATTTTAATTTAAAATAATTATCTCATTTTCATAATTAACTATATATAATCTACAATGGTGACAAAAAAAACTTATAATAAATTTAATAAAAGACTATATATAAGAATATTAAAAACAAATAGATAAAGTAAGAAACATATCTATAAATTTTTATTAATAAAAAGTTAACCTAATATTATATTACGAATATTTGATAATTTTAATATAATTATCAATTATATAATTCACTATATATAACTTAAAATAAATATTGGTGACAAAAAAATATAGATCAAACATAATAATAATAGCTTTCTGAAGATGATTATTTTTTGGTTATACTAATAAGATTGAAAATATATACCTTTTAAGCTGATTAAATTAGCCAATTAAATATAATACTAATATAATTGTCATTATATAGTTTTAAAATTGTTTATATTATCTTTGAAATAATTAATTAAACATTCCAAATTATCATCTTAAGTTAATTATATTTTTGTATATTTTTAGAGTTTTAATTTATTCATATATTTTAACTTTTTAGTATTTGAATATAATGGATATGAGATTATATTAAAAATATGTATTTTAAATGCTTTTATTAATTTTTAATAATTTTTATATAATAGATTATGCAATATTATAATTAACTGTGAAACAGACAAACGTAATGACGAATATTATAAGTTGAATAGAGTAAACTAATGATAATTTTAATATTATACTTTAGAGCTACTCAACCAAATAAATAATACATAAGATTATGATATTTATTAAGCGATTTGATCGATTTTTTGAAGAAAAAAAAATCCTTTAGTGCTTATGAGATACAAATATGATGTGATATAAAATAAATTAGTAGACCATGTTCTAGAGTGTCTGTATTTAGTTTGCCTACATGATTGAATTTATTCTGTAAATTTAAAATTTCTCTAAAATTAATATTCCATAGCAAAATTTAAATATCACTTATCTAAACATCAGAAATTCTAAAAATCTAAAATATTAAATTGCATTATTCTATTTCAAAAAAAACATATTTCGGTTTTGTAAAAATATTTTAAAATTTTATTGAAAAACTTTTAGGCTATAAAATTAGTTAAATATTGAGAATTATATAGATTTTGATGTACATATAAAACTATATTTCTTTTGGTAGTTTTTTAAGAAATATATAATTAGAAAAAAATTATTTTTAAAATGACACTTGTGTACTTCTAAATAGATTTGAAAGGTTAACATGTGTGATTCGAATCTAATATCCAATTATTTATAAAATGAAATATATACGTAGAAAAATAACTTATAATATAAGATAATGAATTATTCACAAAAACTATTGACGCTAGAGAAAAACGTTAGAATTCATTTTTCAAACCTCTAGAACATAAAAATAGTTTATATGATGTAAAATACATAATTAGTAAATATAAATTAAAATATTCTTAAATATACAAAAGATATAATTTGTTTATTATAAATAAATTATTGACAAATATCTGATGTAAAATATATAATTAATAAATATAAATTAGAGTATTGTTAAATTTACAAAAAACAAACTATAAGTTGTTTATCAAAAATAATTCAAGTGACAAATATGTTAAATAAAAAAATTATATAAATAGCTGATTTATCGATAATATGTAAATTTAGTGATTAAATATATTATTTTATGCTATTATGAATATAAAAATAATATTTCAACAAATATTATTAATGTTTCTTATATAAAAAATATTATAAAATCCCCACGCGTAGCGTGGGTGAAAAACCTAGTAATAATTGTTGGGATAAGCTTGAACTAAGACTTGAGGTTCAAGGAAAAGAATGTTTAGGAGTTATCTAAATATTCTGTAATAGTTATCTAAGTATAGGTTAGGAGTTATCTAATCTATTAGAAAAAAGGAAATAATGTTTTGAGATTTTATATATAAGGAGCTGCCAAGTTATGTGACAGAACTTATCTGAAAGAGTTTGTGAGGTTAAGGTTTTTGAGAGAGTTTTCCTTAATAAAGAGAGTCATTCTTACTTCTGGTCGTGTGTGTGTGTGTGTGCATCTGATTCTATATTTGGTATCAGAGCATCTACGATCGTGGTGCTATGGGAGATTCAGAATCCGAGATGGTTGAGTTCAAAGCCAAAACAGGGGAGACATCCTCAACTAAGTTTCCTATGCTTACAAGTTCAAACTACACAGTCTGGGCTTTGCGCATGCGCATTGGTCTCAAGGTGAACAAAGTGTGGGAAACAATTGATCCAGGTACCCCTCACGAAGACAAGAATAACTTAGTGATCGCCCTATTGTTTCAGTCAATCCCAGAAGCTTTGACACTACAATTAGGTGATCTCCAATCCTCAAAAGCTGTATGGGACGCTATACAGGCTAGACATGTTGGAGCTGGTCGAGTCAAAGAGGCTCGGTTGCAGACGTTGATGTCTGAGTTTGACCGCCTGAAGATGAAAGATGAAGATACAATCGATGTGTTTGTGGGGAAGCTTTCAGAAATCACATCCAAGTCAGCTTCACTTGGAGAAATCATTGACGAACAGAAACTCGTGAAAAAATTCTTGAAAAGCTTACCTCGCCGGCGGTTCATTCATATTGTTGCGGCTCTGGAGCAAGTCCTTGATCTGAAAACAACCAGCTTTGAGGACATAGTTGGTAGGCTAAAAACCTATGAGGAAAGAATTAACGAAGAGGAGGAAGAGCTCCAGGACAGTCAAACTAAGCTCATGTACACAAACATGGACTCCCAAAGTTTCTATGGTAACTCCAGGGGAAGAGGCCACGGTGGCCGTTACTCCGAGAGAGGAAGAGGTCGCGGACGAGGACGAGAGAATCGAGACAATGACTTCTCTCATATTACATGTTTTCGTTGTGACAAGCAAGGTCACTATGCATCTGACTGCCCTGATAGACTATTGAAACTTCAAGAAGCTATGGAGGAGAAGGAAACAATAAACACTACTCAGGAGGCCGACTAGCTGTTGATGCACGAAGTGATCTTTCTTAATGAGGAGAAAGTAAAACCAACGCTATTTGAGACGCATCTAGATACTAACAATATATGGTATTTAGATAACGACGCGAGTAACCATATGAGTGGTAATAGATCGTTTTTCAGAGATATTGATGTGAAAATCTCTGGCAAAGTTAGATTTGGTGATGACTCGAGGGTTGATATCAAAGGAAAAGGGTCAATCTGCTTTGTATTTGAACATGGAATGAAAAAGACCCTTGATAATGTGTACTTTATCCCTGAGTTAAAAAGTAACATTATTAGTCTCGGCCAAGCAACGGAAGTAGGTTGCGAGGTCAATATGAAGGGTGCGATTCTGAAACTGCTTGACAGCAGTGGAAAGTTACTTGTAACAACCACTCGCTCTGCAAACCGACTGTACAAGGTGATCATGGAGGTTGATACAGTCAAGTGCCTGCAGATGGTAGAGATTGGGGAATCAGCTAAATGGCACGCACGACTGGGACATGTCAACGTGGAGACCATGAAGCTGATGATTAACAAAGAACTCGTACAAGGTATACCTAAGATATCTGTACAAAAGGAAATCTATAAGTCTTGCTTACTTGGTAAACAAACGCGTATAACGTTTCCTAAAGCAACCCCGTACAGAGCCTCTCGAGTTCTTGAGCTGGTACATGGAGATCTCTGTGGACCAATCTCACCACCAACACCTGCTCATAAGCGATATGTTTTTGTTGTGATTGACGACTATACTCGATACATGTGGACCATCCTTCTGCGAGAAAAAAAGTGAAGCGTTCGAAAAATTCAAATGTCTCAAAGCCATCGTGGAGAAAGAAACTAAAGTTGCGATTGGAACGTTTCGTACGGACAGAGGAGGGGAATTTACATCTCTAGAGTTTCGATTGTTCTGCGAAGAAGCTGGAATTAATAGGCACCTGACAGCGCCATACTCTCCACAACAAAATGGCGTGGTTGAGAGAAGAAACAGAACACTCCTTGAGATGACAAGAAGCATGTTAAAACACAATGGTTTGCCAAATACTCTGTGGGGTGAAGCAGTAAGACATGCTACTTACCTCATCAACAGAATCTCCACCAGGTCGTTAGAAAGGAATTTGACACCATATGAGATGTACAAAGGCAACAAACCAAACATCGAGCATCTTCGTATTTTTGGGTGTATTGGCTACGCAAAAACAGAACTCGTGGGAAGGAAGAAATTGGATGATCGAACACGTATGCTAGTGCACCTCGGGACAGAACCAGGATCCAAAGCTTATCGCCTATTTGATCCGGTGAGTCAAAAGATCATTGTCAGTAGAGATGTAATCTTTGACGAAGGCAAAGCTTGGAAGTGGTAGAATTCTGAGAACATATCTCAGAATAACTCTGGTGAGTTTGTGGTTCATCTCGGAGATTCTGTTCGTAATGGCATCACGGACAAGTCAGCAGAAGACGAAGAGGAAGAAACGGAGAATGTTAGTGCCCCTGAGCCGAATAACTCTGATTCGTAAGATGAAGAAGAGGAAGATGTTTAATCCGAATAGCTCCCATGACGTTCTCGCTGCGACATTCCACCAGAATACGACGCAGACCGGAGTACCTCAGTGATTATGTCTGTCTTGCTGAGGCTGAAGGAGAACGTCTACTTCTTATTGTAGATGAGGAGCCATGGGATTTTAATGAGGCTAAGGAGTCAGAACACTGGATAAAGGCATGTGAAGATGAGATAAGTTCAATTGTCAAGAACAGAACGTGGGATCTTTGTGATTTACCAGTGGGAGCCAAGGCAATCGGGTTAAAGTGGGTATTTAAGACGAAACGTAATCCTGACAGAAGCATAATAAAACACAAAGCAAGATTAGTTGCTAAAGGCTATGTACAGAGACATGGGATTGATTACGAGGAAGTCTTCGCGCCAGTAGCTCGTTTTGAAACCATCCGATTCATCCTTGCTCTAGCAGCCTCGAAGAAGTGGGAAGTACACCACCTTGATGTAAAAACCGCCTTCCTACATGGTGATTTGAAGGAAGAAGTGTTTGTGAAAAAGCCACAGGGATTCGTGGTTGAGGGAAGAGAAGACAAGGTGTACAAGTTAAACAAGGCATGGACTCAAACAAGCACCTAGAGCTTGGAATGAGAAGCTAAATGCGATACTCAAGGATCTAAAGTTTAGCAAATGATCTAAATAACCGTCTCTGTTCAGAAGGGAAAAAAGAGGAGATCTTCTGATTGTTGCTGTATATGTGGATGATCTTTTGATTACAGGATCGAACATGGACGTGATCGACACGTTCAAATTGGAAATGGCGAGCAAATTTGAGATGAGTGACCTTGGGAAACTTACATACTATCTCGGTATTGAGGTTAATCAGTACGAAGGTGGTATAACTCTGAAGCAAGAAAAATATGCAAAGAAGATCCTTGAAGAAGCTGGGATGATGGAGTGTAACGCAACCCAAGTACCTATGGATCAGAACATACAATTGTCCAAAGATATGAAAGAAGAATGCATTGACGCAACCAATTACAGAAGAAGCATTGGATGTTTGCGGTATCTGATTCATACACAGCCGGATCTAAGTTACTCTGTGGGAGTACTCAGTCGTTACATGCAAGAACCCACAACTTCTCACGGAGCAGCTCTGAAGCAGATACTGAGATATCTTCAAGGTACTCTCTCCTATGGTCTTGTGTTTGGCCACGGCACCAGTACAAGACTGATAGGGTACAGTGATAGTAGTCATAACGTTGATGCGGACGATGGAAAGAGCACAACAGGCCACATATTCTACTTTGGAGACTGTCCTATCACCTGGTGTTCTCAGAAGCAAGAGACGGTGGCACTATCATCATGTGAAGCCGAGTTCATGGCTGCGACAGAGGCGGCAAAGCAGGCCATTTGGTTACAAGAACTCTTCGCTGAAATAATTGATCGTGAGTGCACAAGAGTATCAATACGTGTGGATAACAAGTCAGCGATAGCACTCACTAAAAACCCTGTATTTCATGGCCGTAGCAAGCACATCCACAGGAGATACCATTTTATCCGAGAATGCGTAGAGAATGAGCAGGTTGATGTTGAACATGTTCCAGGCACAGAGCAGAAGGCAGATATCCTAACAAAAGCTCTTGGAAGAGTTAAGTTCAGAGAAATTAGAGACTTCATTGGAGTACAAGATGTGCAGAAAGTTGAGTTCAAGCTTAAGGGGGACAATGTTGGGATAAGCTTGAACTAAGACTTGAGATTCAAGGAAAAGAATGTTTAGGAGTTATCTAAATATTCTGTAAGAGTTATCTAAGTATAGGTTAGGAGTTATCTAATCTATTAGAAAAAAGGAAATAATGTTTTGAGATTTTATATATAAGGAGCTGTCAAGTTATGTGACAGAACTTATCAGAAAGAGTTTGTGAGGTTAAGGTTTTTGAGAGAGTTTTCCTTAATAAAGAGAGTCATTCTTACTTCTGGTCGTGTGTGTGTGTGCATCTGATTCTATAATAATAAGAGTTTCTTTAGAACTTCTGAGAAAGAAATATGATGTGATATAAAAAATTAGTAGACCATATTTAGAATGTTTGCATTTAGTTTAATCGTTATATGATATACTAATAATTATAATTAACTTCTCAAATTTAAAATTTGTAAATATGATTGAATTTATTGTGGAAATTGAAAATTTTCTATAAAGTTAATATTCAACAGTATAACTTTAAACGTATCTAGTATTATCTTCTTCGTTTAGTAGCTTGTTGATTAGCTTACTTACGAGTGTAAAGAAGATTGATCTTGCTCTTGTACCATTCAGAGAATCTACTGAATGTTCTCTCCCCTGACACATCGCCGCAATGGTGAAGTCAGGGTAAACCATTCCTGTGTTCATTTCGTTTATCTTGCTATGTTCTTGTTCCTTGCAAATCAACAAATCAAATCGATCAAAGTACAAAACCATTCCTGATCTAAACATAAGCTAATCATGTTTTCTTTTCTGTAGTTTTGTGTTGAGTGTGGTGACCATAATACTACAATCACCACAGATTGTCAACACATGCTGTATGTCTTGTCTAAACAGAGAAATTAGCCAACATATGACAGGGAGAAGTGCTTGACAAAATTCACTTACCGATAAACCATATCATCATTCTCATACATATACAATAGGATAACTAAGACTAGATATATAGGCCCTGTTCCGGGTAGAGTCGCTGGTCACAGCGGCAGCGATCACCATTTATAACAGATAAATGAATTGATCTCCTCTGGATTTAATCGCAGCAATTGTTTATGTCACCGAAAACGAAGCATTTCGAGTCGCCGGAATTGACAGCCTCACCACTTTCCCAAAACAGGAATGGATTTTAACCGCTAACGACTGTATGTTCTCTCTCATCAGTGTTATTTTCTCGTTGTCGATCGCTGCCGCAGCGGTCATTTGCCGAACAGGGCCATAATAACTTTTTTTTTTGTCTGTAAACTATAAATGCAATCTTTGTGCATATAAAAGTTAATGTCATTCATATTTTTGATCTTACATTATACTGAGAATATGATTTTTTGTTATATGGTTCCCATTAAACACAAACCATGAAAGTTTATTTTTGTTCAATTATACTTTAATTAAACTATATTCTTAATTTACACATGGTTTTATATTTTGGTTCAATAACCACTTTAAATATTTTAGGAGGTATCCATAAAGCTTCAAGTTATCGGGAAAGTTAGCCATTCTTTTGAAGATGAAACAATTTTGACTAACTCTTGTGAATCAGTATTGAAATAGTTTCAATATCGACGACATATTTTTTGACACATGAATGCCATATTGATATGGAGAGTGATATTCCCTTGTGGCTCCCTTCAAGACCTTGGAGATCTATATATCTGTCTTGTAATTGTAAAATCCAACGAAATCACTCTTCCAGAATCCAATAATTCGACATGTGAAAACCTGATTGTTCAATATCCTCTAAGGTATTTGGTGATTAGATTATTATCTGAATAAAAAAAAGATACAAGCCATAAATGAATGAGATTTTCACTACTATTGCTCAGTAAATGATATTTCATAAAAATGCTACAAAATTAAGGGAAAAAAACTCAACTAACCCGGAAATTAGTTATTTTTTACTAGAACCAAACATAACGTCTTTTTATTACTGACATTTTTTTAATACCCAGTGTATCATTCTGTTACGTTGTAACAAAAAAACGTAATTACAAGAATGTCAATGTCATCTAAGCAAAAAACGGCGCCACGTAGGAAATCGCTGACGTGTATTAATGAACTCAGTCATAATGTGCCACACCTGAGTTATGCTTATGTTAGGTAGTTACGGCAATGTTATGTAAATAAACCATAATCAGGCTGAGTTTAGTGTTAACCCAGCTTGGATACGACTGACTTATTAGGAAAATATTTAATTACTAGAATACCATTCATTTGACCGCTAATTTATTTGACTATACAGCTGACTTAAAATTTTCAAGAATAATTACAGCTGATTTACTAACAAAATATTAATTACTGAAATACTATTCCCGTTGTGGCAGACTTAGATTGTACTCGATAGTTGACTTGTTTTGGCTGAGTTATATGTTCGTTTGGCGGCTGAATTTATGATATTCCATGTCATCAGCTCTGCTTTTTCATGTCATCAGCTCTTATTTGCCATGTCACTTTTAATGTATCAAGAGTCGAATTAGGGTTCTTCATCTACATCATTCTTCTTATTCTTCTTCATCTACCTTTTTCACTATTTTCATTCATCAAAGATCTCATAGATCCTGTAATTGTTGTTTCTGGTAACTGGGTTAAGAGAAACAAATGTGTATTCAACCCCGGTGGTAGATGGTATAGAGTTGTGCATATAGATGAGAAAAAAACACTAGACGAACTTGCGAAGTTAGAACTCGATGATTACAGATTGAAGGAGTCGAGCCATCAGATTCAGATGAGCTACATGTTGTCGAATAAAGCTTTATAAACGTCTCGAGATTAGATATGTTCACATGCCGAGTACACCAAACATCGCGAGATAAATTAATACGGTTGAGTTATCCTTTAAACGATACAGCTGAGTTAAGTAGATGAGATGGCTGAGTTATTTGATTACGATACGTATAAGTTATGTAAATGAGAGGGCTGAGTTATTTGATTAGGATACGGCTGAGTTATGTAAATGAGATGGCTGAGTTATCTGATTACGTTATGGCAGAGTTATGGTTTTTGTTTGAACAAAATACACGTCTTGGAATTGTAAACGTCTCGAGATTAAACATATCAACATAAATCCCATAGATATTTTCAGTTTCTTTTCTGCTTATTCTTCTATGAAAAAAAGGGATATGAGTGCATCGATCCTTCTTTCTTAACCCTTCTTTCAATTTTGCGATTTGTACAATACGATTCGGGCTTTCGATTTTAATTCTAATCGTTTCTTGGGTGGGTTTAATTAACTGGGAAATTTTTGATTCTAATTTCATTGGGTGGAATTACTTTGAGAAAATTAAGTTGAGGTTAATTCGTTACACGTCTCGAGATTGTAAACATCTCAACCTTGTAAACATCTCGAGATTAAACATATTTACACACCTAGTATATAGATAGATAAGACGACGAACATCACGAGTCAAAATTCTGGATGTGACTGACTAAATTTTCCCACCCAAAATACGAAAGGTCGCAATATACATTTCACTTGACTGTTGAGTTATAGGAACTTCACGGCTGACTTATAGGATTTAGGGATCAGAGTTTAGGATTTAATGTATTACAATTAGAAAATATATAATTTAGAGTCTCAACGGAAACAAATTATACACATTCAATTAGAAAACACAATGTATATGATTTTGGCTCTTAACTTATATCACATTGTAGGTAAAGTTTGAAGTATTTGTAAGACAACATATATCTTAGGGTTTACGGTTTAATGCATAGTATTTATGAACTATATGATTTAGAGTCTCAACTGAAACAAAGTATACACATCCAATTGAAAACACATTTTATATATTGTTACCTTTTTTAGTCTCACCTTATATCTATAGGTAACGTTTGAAGTACTTGTAAGACAAAATATATTTCAAGATTAAGTTAGAGTCTCAACTTGTAAATTGAAGAAAGTATACACATTCAGTTGATTTATATTCATTTGATATTAATAAAATGAGCTTAATTATAATTTTATAAGTCTTATAATTATATTTTCGATTTTAGGATATGTTTGAGGTTTGTCTGAGTTAAATAATTAATACTGTTGAGTTATGTTTATATTGCGGCTGAGTTATGATTTCGAGGGAAGAAAATTTCGGCGAAGACAGACGAAGACGATTTCCGGGGGGGAGGGGGAAGACGTGCGAAGATGACGATATCAGCGAAGATACAGAGTGCGGGATGACGGTTTCATCAAAGAGTCTTGGGAGAAGATGATTTCGAAGAAACAATGTCCAAAAACAAGAGAATGTCGAAAGCAATGAATGTCGAAACAGGTTTTGTGGTATTTTTTCTTTGACGGGAAACTCAAATGTTTATGTGTTTTAGAATTGCTTTTTTTTAGCACAAAAACTAACGTGAATTATTGAAGGTGACATGAATTTTTTAATTAAAAATAATCTCAATAAACTAATCAATGGTATTTATCTAGGGGTGTAACAAGATTTGAGTAATTTTTGAAAGATGTTATAATATTCTATTAATATTATCTAAGTTCCATGGTAGTTGAGTAATTATTTTTAAAATTAAATGGTATATGTATAGTGTATAGTGTATATATTTCTATGTACAACAACAAAACTTCCATGCGTAATTTGAAGTGCTTATGATGATGGTATCTAAGAATTTTAGGCGTGTTCATGCACAATTTGAAGCGTTTATTTGGGCCATGTAATGTATACATACTCTCCACTAGTGATCTTTGCGACAGATTGTTCAAAATTGGTGAAGATAACGTGATCCTGCAGGATGACCTATTTTCTCGATAGACTTGGAGGTCGAAGGTGTTTTTTTTGACAAGTTCACCATCAAACCTATTCCAAGAGATAAGAACCTCAAGGCTGACAAGTTGATGCAAAGTAATACTGTACTGCTAGAACTCGTTCTGCAATGGTTCATGTCGATTCAGTTTCACCAATTTTAGTTAGCTGAGACTCTTCAGTTTTATTCACCTACACTGTGAACAGAGAAAAAAAGGTTTTTATTAACACTACTTGTCACTGCACCGTAACGCAAAAAAAGCCATCACAGATTCACATTGTATTGTTATAAAAAGCAAGAACAAGAAAACGAGAGAAAACAAAAGGATTGTATTCAGTGTGGTGCCTTCTTGCTAAATATGTTCTCGTATTGAGCTACAAAAACTGTTAGTAAATTTCAAGAAAACAATCTTCCATCTTCCACATTTGAAGAAACTGATTCTTTAAATTATGTGGTCTTGCTCCTCGAGCAATCATCTGTGTCCATTACATTTTCCATCTCCAATGGCCCAAGACGGAAGAGGAGCTCGGATAACAACCGGTTCACCCGTAACCGGATGATCCAAAGACAAACTCTCAGCATGAAGCTCATGACCTTCGAATGTTCTTCCTCTCCACTCATACATCCCATGATACTTCACATCTCCTCTAATCGGAACCCCAAGATACTGACAATGCAACCTAATCTGATGCGTCCTCCCACTTCTTGGGAACGCTCTAACGACAACAACATCATCATCTCCAGCACAACTCAGTTCCGGTTCCCCCTCGACAACAACCACACTTGCCACTTCCGACGGTTCGGTTTTTTCACCGTTTACGGACACAACTTCAAACGTTGTCTCCATATCTCTAACGTACGATCCTCCCGGCAAGACTCTGCCAACGTCCACGGCAGCGTAAACTCGCCACGCTCCGTGTTTGGACCGTCCATGACCTGATCTGATCGTGATCTTGCTCCAGTTTGGTAATGGTCCGATGGAGAGAGCAATGTAGGATTTGCGAATCTTGTGTTCTGTGAACGCTTTAACGAGCTTAGCAGCGACTTTGTGAGACTTTGTTATGAGCATCACGCCGCTTGTGTCACGGTCTAATCTATTCGCGAGATGGAACTCATTCGAGGAATCTGAGAAAAACAAAACAAAGATCAATTGTGGAACATTGTTTCGAATCAAGATTTTGGATATTAGTGATTGGCTTACCATCCAGAACCTTAGGAGCAGAGGAAAGAACAGATTCGCAGTAGACACCTTTTGGTTTATTCACTGCCATGAGCCATTCGTCTTCGTATAGGACATCGGTTCTTGCAAGAGTGAAGAGACTTGATTTCGAAGAAGCTTCCATGGCTCTTTTGAGTTCAATGTCTTTCGAGATCGGCGGCGGCGGAGCGGAAATGGGTTTTGGGTAATCTAGATTGGTTGTTGGGAGATCTTGTCGAGCTTCCATGGCTTTGATGGAGATGGCGAAATAGGGTTTTGTAAGTATTGTATTTGCTGAGAAGGAGAAGCTGTTTCGAAGGAGGAGAAGAGAAGAAGTCAAAGGCCTGCGATTTCGGTTTTCCGGGTCGGGTCGGGTCGGTTTTGTTGGTTTTACGGTTATTTCGGTTCTCAAAATTTTCACCGAATAAACCGAAATTAATTACGGTTCGGATATCGGTTTATTCGGTTATTTAATTTTTACCGAAACTAACCGAAATTTTGGTTTTAAAGTTGAAAATTCGATTATTCGGTTTGGGTATTGATATTTCTTAACAAAAAAAAAACTGAAAAAGAAGAAACAGAATCGAGTTGAATCGAATTAAAGAAGGATATGGTTTTTGGGTACCGTGATTGACTCAGGGATTGGGATTTGATTTTGGAGATTAAATTCAAAGAAGGAAAAAATAAAATTTGGGATTTGATTTTGGAGACTAAATCCAAAGAAAGAAAAAAGAAACAACCCATAGAAGGAAAGAACGAGATTTGTTTCTGTAAATTGATTTCAAATCTCATATGAAAGAGCAATAATAACGAGATTGTTTACCAAGAAAATGGGTAAAGAAGTGATACCAAAAGAGAAAGTGAAAGACGAGACTCAAAGAAGAAAGAAGAAAGAAAACTTAAAGAAGAAGACTCAAAGCTGGTAATCGATTCGAAGAAGCAGAATGAAGAGGACTCAAAGAAAGGGAAGGAAGAAAGAAGAGATTGCAAGAATGAAAGAATGAAAGGAGGCGGCGGCCATAATAGATTTAGGTTTTTTTTTGTCAAAACATTTAGGGTTTTTAGTTTTTTAATTTAATTTCGGTTAACCGTTCGGTTATGTCTAACCGAACCAAACTGAACTGATAACCGAATACTATTATTAAATCTGTCGATCGGTTCACTTACCTTAAATAAAACCGAACCGAAACTTTTAAAACCGGCTCGGTTCGGTTCGAAAATTCTTTCTGTTAATAATCCCGAGACTAGAAGAAGACATTGAAGATGAAACTCTTACCTTTTAATTATAGTAATAGATTGTCTATAAATATGTACCAGTTTAAGGTTCAGTATTTCGGTTTATTCAGTATTTGTGTTTTCTGTTTCCGATTTTACAAGAATTTATTTGGTTGTAACTCGGTTTGATTTTAGCTGAAAGTTTTGTTTGGAATTTCACTAGGCGAGTTAACAAAATATTGAAAAAAAACCTCCATGATTATTCGGAGAGTAGTTTTTCAATAATTTTAATTTTAAACATTTTAAATAGTTTTATATGTTTTAACAATGGATCATTTAATAAACTAACATTTTTATTATACATATATTTAAATTTACCTTGAAAAATCTAAACCATGTTATTCATTTGATTATACCGACAAAATTAGAAGTTCAACACTAAAATTTGATGTACATGTAAAATCATTAAAAATCCAGATAAAAGATTCTTTAATTTGCAAATCCTAATTGTAAATTAGTGTTGTCTTTTTGTTGTCGACGGCGGAATCTAGTATTGGGCAATCGGGTACCCATTCGAATTTCGGGTTTGGTTGGGTCCAACCAGATTCAGGTATATCGGTCTATGCAAAATGATCCCAATCGATATGTTTACAGAAAATCGGATCGGTTCGGTTCATAACTGATCGTGTTTGGATCGGTTTTGTACTTCAACATAAAATCCGATTAATACCGAAATATTTTCGGGTTATGATTCTTTCGAATATATTTTGGTAACCAAAGTAGTCAAATAAACCGATAAAAACCAGAAAAACCGACCAAGTAAGCATAATAAGAAGTAATCAAACTGAAATGATAAATTAAAAGGCATAGAATAAAACCATAACAAAAGTTTAACAAATTAACCATCTATACAAAATTTAAAAACCCCAAAAAATATAATATTAGTTTGAACAACTTCACATAAGCTTAGCAGCTAAACGGTGATACAAACTTTAGTAGTTCAAATCGACAATGAAGAAGCATCCACGCAGAAAAAAAGACCAGTGCTACTACATGTCCCTGTGAAGGCAAATAATATATTCAATTATTCAGAAAGTAAAGGAAGAAAAACTTATACAAGTAAAGACATAAAAGTTTCACTAACCTTGACTACATCCTCAACTTCCACAGTTCATGCCTTACAAACAACCTACACCACAAGACTAATATAAACATATCAATCATCAAAGGACAGAAAACTAGTATTAACATTGTATCAACATCAAATTAGAGAAAAACTAGTTGAACACTAACAAATATAGTAGATTAATTACCTTTTCTTTTATCAGAATACTTAAGAAGCAGCATATTTATCCTCGATACCAAATTCTGACAATCAGTGTTAAAAGTAAGGTTGTAAACAAGATGAGAGCCGAGGAGGATAAGGATAAAAATAAATAAAAGTTTTAAACAAAGTATAATGAATGTCAAAATTCATTAAAAATTACCTCTCTCAAGCTTACCAGACATCTCATTCTCCGAGAACAGTTGAGCAGTTGTCATTATCACTGTCGGGTCACCAGTCTTGATGTCTTGCATCATTCATTTCTCAGAACACATGAGGACCTCAATCATGTAATGAGTTAGGCAGGACCTATGAAGATCTACAATCCGGCCACTATTGCTAAAAGCATTCTCCGATGCAACAGATGAAAAGTATATCTTTAGCCATTTCTACCAAGACTAGATACTTAAAACACTTCACTCTCTACCAAGAAAGCATATCAAATTCTGAACCCCTGATAAACTTAGGAATCCCAAGAGCGTCTGAGAGATATATCTCTAACTTATTCCTTACTTCTGCATGTACTTTATCAGCAACCATCTCTTTGTAAGCCAAGTTCATTCGCTCATATCCCAAATCATCAACCAAATCCATCTCATCGGTTGATTGATTTTGTTGGCTAGTGTCGGTGGAATTATGATGCGAGTGAGTTAGAAAAGATGCACCATTTGTCGGATTGTAACGAGCAGCATACCCCTTAAACATGGAGTCCAGAACATAGAAAACTGAGTCACATATCGCCTTGTAGTCAATCGTATATTCACCATACAGCTTATCCAAACAGATCTTAATTAACAAACTTCAACTTCTTCGTAGAATCAAACACAATTGATATAATCAACATCTTGTTGATATGCTTCATCCCATCCCAATACTTAACAAATTTCTTCAACATTTCATCAATCGGCACTTCAATGCATCATCTTTGCTATTACTAAGAAATGACAGGTTCCTCTCTATTGTAACTATCTCCACATAACACTTATGCACATTCAAAGTGGTGGAAGCAGAAACAACGAGTTATGGAGTTGTGGAAAATTACCAGAAACTCACCAACATGTCAAAGACATTCTAATTCAGCTGATTCAGGAGATCCAACACGTTTGTTACCATTTTCTTCTTCCAAAGAATAGTCATAGTACAAGTTATCATCTGCTAACATTTTTTCAAAAGCAAGTATGTACCTCAGTGCATTCGTCAACATTGTGAATGTTGAATTTCATCTGGTTTTCAAAAAACAAATATACTTATAAGAACTATAACACCCCAGCTACCTGTGCTACTGGGCCTCTACGTTGTCCCTTGGGCCCATGGGTCCAATCCTATCCGACGACCAGAGCATTATTTTTTAAGTCTCAAGAGACTTCTTTACTAACACTACAATTACCATATGACTGTTCTCCGTATTTTGTCCTCATTTACAAGGTATTGAAAATAACTTTCCGCTGATAGGTCACATATCATTTGACTAGTCCAACTTAAGCACGCTTAATCCTAGATTCTCTTTTGATGTATGACAGAAAAGGTAAATGCACTTAAGTGGCATTGATGAACAAATCAATTCTCAAACCTCTCCACATACACTACTATATATTAAAAATCAGGATGTTATTATAACAGATCTAAGAAGCAATTTCAAGAGATTTAGTGTACTTACTGTTGGAACCAAGAACCATAACTGTAGATGTTTCAAGTAACTGAGAGACCCCTTAAGCTTCTGACAATTGCTGCTAACAACTTCAACTTTCACTCTACCAACTTCCGGTAAATTCTCAAGTAAACAAAAGCCACCATTGTGTTCCATAATGATTAGCAACAACAAAGAAGGAGCATCTATGACAGTCCCGTGATTGATATATTGGAACTCTTCGGATTCTCTACATATTTTTACTCATAACAAGGAAGGGACAATAACTTTGAAAACCTTGACATTATTTCCTCTAGTTCATTGCACATCCAAACATCTAAGGACAGGACAACCAGACAAAATCCTATGAACAGATTCGTCCCCAGAGTAGGTCACACCAACAAGAAACAAATAGGTGAGAGACAGAAGACACACTTGAACAGGAGCATCAACACGAACCGCACCACAAAGATGCAATCATGCAAGTACCCGAGAGTTTTACAAGTATACAGACTCTCTGGAAGTTTGATAAGCCTTTGATTGCAAGAAAAAACAATGTCCAGCTTCCGTAAACAGCGTGTAACTGCAAGTTTAACCGATATCTCTAAATCTAAAGCACCACATCTTGGACTTAATCTGAAGAACAGGTTTCGAGAACTGGAGCCTCACTGAGAAACAAAGAGTGTTGGACAAAGCGAGAGAATCTGTTGTACTCAGTATTTAGACCATCCCCATCAATAACCTCCAAAAGGGGTTCATCAAAAATAATTTTTAATATTTTTTTTAAAGAAGTTTTTTTAAAGAAGCGAAAAAATTAAAAAAAAAATTCGGACCAACCACAGGTTGCCACATGGTGAACTCGAAGAGAGAGGGTATCACTAAAGAGACACTGAGAGAGACATTATCACTGCTTTTGGTGGAGTCTACTATTTGTTTATTATTTTTTTCTATGAACCCCATTTAATGAACCTCTTATGATCCTCTGCTGCACATGCCCTTAGATTGGTATCATGATATTCGAGATTTGGTACCAACATCCAAAGTGGTTTCCATCGTTTGGACAAAACCATTGTGAACAGAATAAATGTTGTAGGAAGTAACGACAATATCTTCAAGAGCAACTCACGAGGCAAATGACTAATCTTATCCTTAAAAAAAACGGTCTTTTTCTAAAGATCAAAAACACACTTAGAAGTTGAAACCAGAGATGAAACTGTCGACTTGTCAAGTTACCCCGAGAACAAAGAGAACCATAAAAATCAGCACAAAACTCACAAATGGCAAATTGTGAATGTGGCCATGAACAACAAACCCTAGCGAATGTAGAATTTTGATGAGAATCAATTAACAGTATGTACTGCAGATTGCCTAGGAATTCGATAGAGCATCTATGAATTCATTTCTTTATTCAAACAAAAACATTACACAAAAAAACAGAAGATAAGAAAAAGGAGATAATTTTTCTTACATCTCTGTTTTTGCCATCAGAGAAGAGTCATGCCCTTATCTTCCGAATCTTGAACAACGACGACAAAGTATATGTAGAGAGACCCAACTCTCTCGCCTCAGCAATGACTGCTGGTATAACAATGCACTTACACTCTGATTGGTAACATTATATATGGAAAATACAAGAAATACCTTCTAGCTGCGGAGTGTAAAATGAAAATTTTGTATGACTAAATACATTTTGTGGAAGTGAAAAATATAAATTTATCTAAAATGAATTTTCACTATATTCTATACATTATTTCATATATTATAAGAGAAAAACTAAAATATAATAATAATTGAGCTAATTATTATAAAAATTAAGCTAAACATTATTAGAAAAAACTTAATTTCTTTTATAATAATTGAACTTATTTTAAATATATTTACAATAAATTAAAATTTTATGATATTGGAAAACCAAATCACAATATAATCTTATTTACATTTGTAATTAAAAATTAATAATATTTTATTTAGAAGGTTAAAAAAAAAAGCGTAGGTGAAAAGTCTAGTTATAAGAAATTAAGTGGTGGTATTAATATTTATTAATTTTTAATTATAAATTGTCTCTCAGATCCTATTCAATAGATTTTTTTTGATTAAATCCAGATTTTTAATAAAGTGAAATTTAAAAAGAATTTGTACAAAAGAAACGGGAAGAACCCTGAGAGGCTGAGAGATAGACTTCGTATTATCTCCTGTATATACAATAAAAAAAAATTTCACATCCTCCTCTTCTTACCTTATTAGAGCATCTCCACCAGCGAACAGTCCAAAAGTTCCTAATTTTTTTTTTTTGTTTTTTCAAAAAAAAAACAAAAAATCCGACGAATAAGGTATCGCCACGTGGCGAGACGCTCATAAAACGCCCCTTAAAGAAGAGATTTCTAGGGACGGTTTAGTATTTAATATGTGGGACCCGCTAATAACAAATAATTGTTTTTTTAAGAGGCGAGCGTTTGAACTCCTAATGGAGTTGGTCTTACTCCCCAATTATTCTCTCTCTGCCGCTCTCGCTTAAAGCTCTCTGCCTCTCTCCTTTCATTCATCTCTCTTGTTCGGTTTCTTGCGCACAAAGCTACGTCGTTCTCTCTCACTACGAGTCTAGTTACGCCCTAATTCAACGACAACAATGAAGAAACCTGTTAATTCTAGGGTTTCATCACAGCCAGATAGATGGTGGAACCTGAATTTGTTGGCGGATGTCACCATCGCCATGTCAGAGTACAATAAATCAGAGGCCCAAATTGACGAAGAAGATGCGGGAATCTCTGCGATTGTACCGAGGAAGAGAGAAGTCGTCGATCATCTTCGATGGCAACACAATGGACGACGCGTGTGAGATCAATTACTTGCGCCGAGGGTTACAAAGAAGTGCAAGAAGAAGAAGAAAGAAACCTCACGAAACGCAAAATCCTTCGCCGTTTTGAGGTTGGTACATCATCAAGATCCACGGAAGTTGAACAAGAACTTCTTCTTCCGTCGTGCAAGAAACCTTGTCCCGTTAACTTGTCCAAAGAAGAAGAAGAAAGAAGCTTCAAGGAACGCAAAATCATCCGTCGTTTAGAGCAAGATACGACGATCCCGGAGTGGCTCGCGGACGTGATGAAGAGAGAAGAGATCAACGGACACGATCCAAAGCTGATAGTAGAGAGGAAACTGTATAAGAGTGATCTCGACAGAGTCCAAGCACGTCTCTCAATGCCTATGAACCAAGTGGTTAGTTCGGACTTTCTCACGGAGGAGGTGACAAGAATCATATACGAACAGTCGGTACTCAAGAGTCGTAAGGAAGGCATAAGTGTGGTTTTGGTGGATCCTCGGTTCAAAAAGCATGTTGTTGATCTAAGGAAGCGGAACATGAATGGAAACTGGACTTATGTATTTGTTGATGGTTGGAACGAAGTTGTCTCTACGGACAAGTTTGAAGTTGGTGAAGTCTATCCTGTGTGGTCTTTCCGATCCGAAGAAGGAAAGCTCTGCTTTGCTCTCGTCCCTCCTCCAACGAAAACTTCCGACGGTTCCGGTCACGGCGGCTCTACTTCCGGTGAATCTGGTCTCTGTTCTCGGTGATTCTTGTTTATTTCCTAGCCTAGGTCTCACGTAGAAGGATTTATTTTTCAGATAAGAAAATTTTGCAGTGTAATTAGAAAGGGATTGTCTTATGTTTTTAGCCCTTGAGAAAGGCATATTTTTTCTTTTGGAAATGTAATTTGCTTGACTTCAGTGCAACAGATCTTACATTTTGTTTGGATTGTCGTAGGATATTTCATATTTGTCAAACGTTTGCCTCATCAGTATCAGTTGTTGGCTTTGATTGGTGACATGCATTAGACTTGATTTAGGTTGAGTTATGGACAAAATAAAAGAATTGTAATGCAATTATAATACACTAGTAGAGTTGCTAACCCCGCACATGTATTCCGTTGGTTATACGTTTATCGTTATAATAAATATCATTATTTTATTTATTTTGGTGATTACTTATTTTCATACTTTTTACATTTTATATAATTCCAGTCATTTCGCTTGTTTTAAAATATATTTTCAAGAAATTGTCTTCAACTGATCAATTTATAATTTTGTTAGGCTTAATATTAATTAAAAATTTATATTTTTGGTTTAGTAAAATTAAGTTGTTAGTAATTTTTTTCTTTCATTTACTTATTTTTATATAACTGCTTTTTCTCATTGTTTATGTGGATAATATACTTTTTATCTAATAAGTTTTTTTTTCACTTTTAATATAATTCTGATCCGTTTATTTTTTAATTAACTTAATTTTTTGGGTTTTCTTTGGAATAATCGCATTGTATCATTTCATGATTTTTTTTTTTAAATTACTTCTTGATGCTTTAGACTAATCTTCTCTGCAAGTGCTTGCCTTTTTGAAACAAATTTATTTTATTACTCATTTTTAGTTATTCTGTAAATGTTTATTTTATATCTTAAATATTAAAGTAGATATTATTCTAGAGATGGGTACAGACTGAAGTCGTTAATTTTTTTTTATTTTTTGCCGATATGGGGTTCTATTATTTTTAAGAAAAAGTTTCTTTACTCTTTTTTTAAAGAAATATAGCTTATGGATATTTTCTATTGATTTTAATTAGAATTTGTCTTGTTTATAATAATAATTCATTGATTTTAATCTTATATATAATTAGTTTATATAATTATATATTATATAGAGTTTTTCGTTATTGTCTATTATTAAATTTATATCTTATATATAAATACAATATATTCCTTATTGCATTTGTGGATAATAACTTTCATTTACTAATATATTTATTTTCACTTTAAATATAATTTTGATCAGTTTATCTGTTTTAAAATTAATTATTTTTTTGTCTTCTTGTAATTTATTTCTAACAATTTAACTGGTAGCACTAATTAAATCATATTAATTATATTTAAACTCATTAGAAAATATTAATGGATCTTAATGAATAATAAAATCTTTCAAAAAAATTAATTTATATATTAATTTTGTTTTTTTATTTAAAGTTGACACATGTCAAATTTTGGTTGCATTTGGTTGTTGAGGCGGAGGCTTGTAATGATAAACTCTCCTCACTCTATTTTCATTTCACTATGATATATGGTACCATGAACTCACATCTATACTATTAAAACAGAAGCACATAATTAGACATAACTTTAAGATTTATAAGATATTACATAAAATGCCATTCACAATAAACTATACTCTGATATTTCATTAAGAGTATTTTCGGCAATGTGATTTTATAATCTTAATTGCTTTAATTAATTATGCTTAATTATTGAGATTTTGTTAAAATTATTTTTGCGAGTCAAACGATTCTTATTTGTTAAGATATATGAAATCTTAACATATATCACTTTTGAATATTCGATACACTTAATAAAAAAGGTTAACATCTAATATAAACCAAACTCGGCAACCAAATCTACATCTAATATGTAAGGCAGATCGTTTACAGTGACAAGATTTACCAAAAATCTTGGCAACACCAACGCCTAAATATTATATATAGCAATAAACATAATATATAGCAGATGATAAGGAATATGTGTGCTTCTATTTTCTTTGACCCGCTATTTGAAAATTTGATTATACATATACTTTTTTTTTTGAAACACAATTATATATATACTTATAAAAATGAATATTATAAAACGAAAACTATAATTAATAGTCATTATTTTCATTAACAAAATAAATATTTTACTTTAATAAAAATTAATAATATTAGATATTAGATTGACATATTTTCAATTTAATAAAAAATTAAATATTAAATATTATTCAATATTTATATTATTTGTTTATATAGTCAATCGGTTGAGATTAATATTTGTTGCAATTCAACGGCTTGAGATTATAACATCATCTAAAATAAATATTTTTTTCATATCTTTCATTTTCTTCAAAATTAAAATAATTATTATTAATTATGAAAATACTAAAATAAATTATTAAATTAAATTTTCATCTATAAAACGAAAATGAAAATCTTATAATATAATATATATATATATATTTCATAAGTATAGTTAAATTATTAAATCAAGTGTTAAATGTAAATAAAATAACTTAGTACACACATTATTTTATATTTAGAATTAGATAGAAATACTTGTAGTTTAATAAATTTTATATATTATAAATTACTCAATATTTACGTTATTTGATAATATGATGGACGAGTTGGGATTGATGTTTTTACGTAATGATTTTTATTTTCTGGTTAATTATTGAAGGGAATGTCCTGAAATCATATTTGTATTTGCTCTAGTATAGACGTGACGTCGAGATAAGACAGTCATATGATATTAGACGGTTGTAATGTTTTGCTAGAAGCCGCTTATAACTTATGAGTTATGAACTCATTACCATTATCATATGATCCTATAGGATCACACACCTAAGCAAACTGGATAAACTAAATTGGGTTTGGTCATTAGAGTAATGATCAGATCAATGTATATCTTGATATCGAGTTTCTGTGAGGGTGTCGATCGACACAACTATTGATGTCGATCGACACCACTAGGGATCAAAAACCAGACTTGATTTAAATCGAGTCGGTTCGGTCCATTGGTCACAGAAACACAGAGCATCCCAAGGCGAATTGTTTGTGAAAAGGCACTAGTATCCCTGTCGTCTAGATTTGCGTGCGTGTGGACTTTTGTAGAAGCGTTGCACTTGAGGTGCTTCTGATCTCGAATCCCTGTCATACTTCCGCTGCATAATCTCCAGATTTTTCGAGATCTCTTCTTAGATTCAATTAACACATGATCTTAGGCTTAAAATTTGTTCTAGGGTTTATTTTAATGGGATTAAAAACCTGCAAATTCCTTCAATTATCAAACATGCAAAATTTGAGTTAAAAAAAAACGAAAACAAACTAAAAATGTTGTTCGTTAACGGGTTAAAATATAGTAAATTATATGATACATCTATAGTATAGAAAACTGTTAACACATCTAAAAGTTTCAATATATAAATATGTTATTCAAAATAAATAAATATCAAAAATTTAAAAAAATCTTAAGCATGTTAAAAATTAAATATATAGAAATTCTTTCTATTAAATTAAAATTTTATCAGAAATATATTCTCACTCTTCAAAAACACGGGTCAAAGTCTATTGACTATTAAAACTTAAAAAAATAACATTGATTTATTAGGGTTGAACGTGGGTGGAGTGGTGGAGGACATAGAGAATTAAGAAGATATCTTAAGATTTCGGCCGTTAAATTAAACCCAATACCAAATCAGATCAGTTAATTAGGCCCAATAGAGATTCAGATCGTAACCAATTTTTCGGTCGTTACTTAACCGTGTCGTTTTGTCCTCTTTGTACACCAAAAATAAAGAAGCCACGGGACAGGAGGAATTGCAATATGATGAAAGAGTTTAACTCATTATATAAGATTTGATCAGAGCCGGGCCTGAAATTAATTGGGCCGGAAGCCCAAAAAAATTTGGGGCCGAAAATTTAATGATTAAAACAAAAATACAGTGACCAGGGGTTGAACCCACTACTTCTTAGCACCAAACGTGAGTACATGACCAACTCTTCTAAATAACATTTTAGTAAAAATGTGGCCGAAAATTTAGTTATTATTATACGGCCGCATGCAGATGCTTCACTAGCTTCCCCTCAGGGCCGGCTCTGGATTTGATAACTATAACAGAAAAGTCCAGATGTTTTGATGCTTTCCCATAACTCTATAGAAGGCAAAAAAATTTCCAAAATTATTTACAAATGTTTATAGATTTATGATTTATAATTTTGATTTTGATCTAAGAAAACAGTCAAAGGTTTTACGGCAACACAAAATATTTAAAAGTGTAAATGTCCTTTACTATTCTAAAACAAGATGATAACTCACACCTTGTGTTGATTATTATATAAAATAACTAGGGATGGACCTGCACTACGCGCAGGTTTCTTTTATATTATTTTACATTCTTGTTGAATTAGTATTTTTTTCTTTATGATTTTCCGTTTTTTTAAAATTGAACTACGTTAGAAGGAGGAGCTTTGGATTTGCGGGACACTTGATTAGTGTGGGAAGATTTGATTTTGATTATATATTGTTTTTACACTTCTGGGAAAGAATAAACATAGTAGTTTAACAAATCTTATGTATGAGGAATTTCGAACTATATAAACTACTTTTTTGTGAAACTCCTATATATTTTCGTAGTCAAAAATACAAGAGAAGTAACGTGAAAAACCTGAAGATTAATATTGAATCCAAAATCAGTAAGAATTAAAACATGTATGCAAATAAACCAAAAAAAATATAATAAATTTGGTAAATTATTTTTTATCAAACATTTTATCTTCGTCTTATTACATCTATATTCTTTTTAAAAAAACTGAAAATTTTATAAAGAAAATAAATCTTCTATAAAAATAGATGATAACTTTGATTCAGTAGTGCATATACATAAAATCACCAGTCTTCTTTTTTAATTGATATCATTGAATGAGAGAAAATGTTATTTTATTCATTATTGTGTCACTTATTATATGTCGGAACCTTTAAAATTCTACAGAAACTACACCAAACTGAAACATCGGCTTTATAATTTCTATGTATATGCTCTTCCTTCTCATTAACCGTACTTCTTTACACAAATACAGAGTCTTCACTCCGCACTTTATTTTCTACTGCACCAACTCAGATGCCGAACTTACTAAACATTTAGAACTTGATAATACTAATATTGCATGTTTTACAACAACGAAAGTGAAAATACTGAACTAAACACGTACAACTATAGCCAGGCAACCAGTTTTCATATTCTCACTAAATTGACAAAGTGATATATGGGGTTCTACTACAGATATATATTGAAAAAACATATAACTGCTGATATTCTAAAAATATAAAAAAGAAGAATAAAAAAGCAAGATCAATGAGAGACCTTCCAAAACAGGACTGGAGAATCAGACTGTAGCCAAAATTGTTGAGGTTCCCAGATTCTACGATTTCAAACTTAGTCTGTCGAGATGCTATCATAGCTATCTGCACATTCTTTCATTTGGATGCGTTAAGAAACTACTTTGAACAACTAAATAATTGAAGCTTTGCAAGACCCAAGACCAAAACAATTTACCGCAAACGCATATCACATAACATATTAAATTTCCCAGAGACACTCAGTTTTTATATATGTAATCATGTTGATTTGCATAAGATGCTCAGACTGTTACTTTGACTTGTCAATAGCTCTGAGGAAAAAAAGATGTTAAGTTAATATAGTCAGTTTCAGCTTGAAACTTATGTTCTGGCTATGAGGAGAAAGTAAGTAGTGTGGTTCTTCAAGAAATTTAAAAAGTGTTTACTATCACCTTTCTTATAAAGCCTCTATCTAGATTGGAGATTTTGGAAAATATATATGGCGTTTTTGTCAACTTTTTGACATTTCTGTCTTCACCACCTGCATATTTAAATTTAAAAAAAAAATCCATTTAGCATATATATGTCTCATTTTCAAAAAAATTTCTTTAAATCTCTACACAATTTATATAAAATCATCTTTTCTTTCATACAATAATGTCTGAAAATAAAAATATAATACAATAAAGTAGAAAGAGAGATTGACCACCTGCAGATGATAGCTTCCTCAATCTTTCCGACTCTTCAAAAGGCAATCCATATGATATATATGTCCATAGATTGTGGATGACAACAAACTATAATGTGAAAATTTAATACTGTAAACAAAGAAGATAACAATATGGCACCTGAATGAACCAAGACGGTAGTACAAAACAACTTTTTTAGAAATTGCCCTCACCATTAAATAAAACCAAAGAAGACAACTCGCTTAATAAGATGGCAGGCTTCTAAAATTCAAATGGAAAGGAAACAATATGAAGTCGAAATTAATATGCAAGAAAATCAGCAAAAGTAGAGAGAGATTACATACCGTACTGCTTGGTTTGTCAAACGTTACATGTGGCGATCTTAACCCTTGGTCTTTCCCTAGACCGGGATCGAAATGCACCGACTTCCGACTTCTTGAGCAGTGGCGGAGCCACGTTATAGAAGGGAGGTGCAACTGCACCTGATGAATTTTTTAAAAATCATACTAATTCTTAACAAATTTTCAGTTTTGCCCTCCTATTCTTAAAAATCTTCAGTTTTGCACCCCATAAATTATTTCTCTACATCCGCCACTGTTCTTGAGTCACCGCTACGTGTCTGATTATAGTTTCTGTCATGATCACGGTCGTCATGATGCCTGTCGTGATCTCTACTCCTACGTTCAAGATCTTTTCCACTGTCACGGCTAACTCACCTCTCTCTATCTTTACTTAATTCTCGCTCTCTGCTCCTCTCCTTTGATCTGAGACAGAAAGCTTTTCGGTATAAATGTTGATGATTTAAGGAAGCAAACGAAGAATATGTTGAAAAGCTTAAGAAAGTAAACCTCCTCTCTTCGACCCGTTCCTTGTGAACTTTGTTTTTTTTTTCCTTCTGAAGAAGACTGAGAAAATATAACTAGTCAGTCTACATTAAGATAGAATAAGAAAACCGTAGCAGAGAAATTGTATTGTATGTTACCTGATGCTCTGGTAATTTGTCTCGGATCAGCATGTAACGCAGATGTAGCTTCACTCTAAAATAATCAGCTAATCGAGATCACTAAAGGCAGCACAAAAGTCTTTTTACATTGTGAAATGCAGATCACAGATTGGTGTCATAGATATGGTTTTAAACTCCATTATTTATCTCTAACAGGAACAATAGATCAAGAAAGTGCGCACATTTATTAGCTGGAAGCAAAAGTAATCCTCCTAAAACTGGGCCGAAGTAGCCTGCCGGTGAGAAGGAGGGTACACTACATACTAACAAACCAGCAGAAGAAACAAAGACAGTACATCAAGAGGGGATGAGAACATGGTATACATCTTCTGTTTAAAAGCAATTTCTACTAAGATGTTTGAATTGGGAAGACTTGACGCAAGCTTTCATCATCATATATAGTTTTATACTTGTGAGATGGTAGACTAACTAAACTACATGACACTGAATAAGGGAGACGACGTCCCTACGAAACAGAGATGCAACCAAGAGAGGATATGAGCTTACTTGGTTCCGATGGAGTCCATGGTGAAAATTCAGGGATTCTCATCTTCTCCCAAGCCGGCGGCAATCACTGATGGCCATAAATAAAGACAAAGTTTGAAATTAAACACCCAACAATTTCTCAGTCATGATTCAGAGATAATCTAAACTTTCTCAGTAGTACCATATTAGGAATTCAAAACAGATACTTCATGAAATTAAAAAATTGACGAAGTATGAAGGTAAACACTTTCCTGCATCTGAAGAGAAGGAAATACAAATCGTTGCAGAATCAGGGAGTGAAGACTATTAAGAAGTAAAATAAATGGGGAAGAGGATCGGTCTAGGGTTGGAAGGAGGAGAAGAGACGCGTAATGTTTTTTTTTTTTTAAAACACTGCTCGAGTAGAGAAATAATTTGGAAAGAGTGAGTTCCGTCGAATGTTCTAAAGCCCAAAGGAGAGAATTGTATTTCAAAACATACTCTACGGCCCATCAAAAAAAAGTGGACAGGTGGCATTTTTTCTCAAAATGAGAGATAGAAACCAACTTTATTATTATAGATAGATACCATAACATTATAGTAGTCAAAAAATTTATGGCTAATATACTATATATCGTTGTTTGTTGTACGATTTTTTTAAAACGTTTTAAAAAAGTAGATTCCCGGAGCTTTTTGATTTTTGGCATGATCAAATGGTATGAAACGGTTTAAAAAGTTTTATATGATTGGTATCAACCGCTATGAACCACTACTAAGATGAAGCAAGTTACTATCTCCTGGATCATTGACTGCTTAGGATGAATGCGTAACTGTTTTCCTGGATTACTTTTACAATAAATCCAAGACAGTTTCGCTGATGAACAAAATTGCTACATTTCAAAAACATTTAACAGAGTTTCTTTGTGAAACATGGGAGATATTGAAAAATAAGGCATTTAATCAATGACTAGTGATATAACCCGCGATTTCGCGGGTAACAATTTTTTTGTTATTTTACTGAAAAATATAATTTAGATGTGTTTTATAAAATAATGTAATAACAAAATTAGTGAAACCGGTTCATCAAAAGATGTACGACTGAATCTCTATTTATATATATAGAGTCATTTCTAAAATTTTCCTTTTTGGGTAGGTCTCTCTTCACATTAATGTCTCAAAAGAGGTCATTTAAAAAAATCTCTCTTAAAAATATTGATTACCAAGATATTGTGTATTTAATGTAACCAAAATATTTGGAAACATTTTGAAGAAAATGAGAATGTGCCGAGATACTATTATAATTAGGTGAGATTTGAGATCTATCATGATAGATAATCTTGATCAAGTGAGGTTTTTTGAAGATTTATGTATATCATGTTTTAGTTTAAAATTATTCAATCAAGATTTTATTTTATTTGTGTCTAAAATTTCAAAAATAATATTATGTTTCCTTGTTAAGTTAAAAATATATCAATTTAATTATAATTTTTATATTTTTCTCAGATTATAGTTTTACATTATAGGTTAAATTTTTATAAATATACAACTTGAAAAAAGTTCTTAGCTCAAATATATTAAAATATATTATAATATGTTAATGGATTTGTCACGACCCCCACCACCTATCACCACCACCCTCACCACCTTCTTCTTCCTCCCACTCATCACCACCCCTTTCTCCTTTTTGATTAATATAATTTCCCCTTTTTTTTTCTTTCATTTTTGGTTTTATAAACTGATTTCCCCTCTTTGATCTCTTCCACCGAGAGCAGAAGAAAGAAAAGAAAGTTAAGGAGAGAGAGAGAGAGAGAGAGAGAGAGAGAGAGAGGGAGAGGTTGAGAGAGAAGAAGAAGAAGAAGAAGAGGAGGGAGAAGTAGAAGAAGAAGAAAGCACTCATCCACCGTCCTCCACCGTCATCCGCGACGCAGGTACACCGGAAAACAGTTTCCGATCTGATTTCTTATTGGTCGGATTTTTAATCGTTCGTAACTATCTAACCGTGGCGTTTCTCGAAAATCTAAGGCCACCACCGGATTCAGAACGACGAGACGAAGCCGCGCTGAGAAGCCCAGCCTCCAGCTCCGCCGCACGAAGCCGCACGCACCGCCAGAAGACGGGCGCGTCGTGTCCACGCGCCTCACGCGCCGCCGCAGTAGCCGCGCGTGATCCTCACGCGCCGCCGTCCGCCGTCGCCACCGCCGCGCCGCCGTCGCCGCCGGTCGCCGTCGCCGGAAACCGCCGCGACTCGCCATCGCCGGTCGCCGGAAACCGCCGCGACTCGCCGTCGTCGGTCGCCGGAAACCGCCGCGCCTCGCCGTCGCCGGTCGCCGGAAACCGCCGCGCCTCGCCGTCGCCGGTCGCCGGAGACTCGCCGGCGATCTGGCCGCCGGTTTGAGTCCAGTTTGGTTAAACCGATCGGTTTGATTTCGGTTTGGCTGGTTTAATTCAATTCGATTTAGGTTTGGTTCAATTTCTGGTTAAAATCAATTGAGTCCGGTTTAGTCTGGTTTGGTTCGGTTTAATCCGGTTTAATCGCGGTTTGATTTTGACCTGGTCAGACCATTGACTTTGACCGGGTTGACCGTTGACCGTTGACTTTCTGACCGTTGACCGTTGACTTTGACCGTTTTGACCCGTTAACCGTTTTTCTCCGTTCGAAAGCCGTTCTGACTCGAAATTTCGTTCTGATTTCAGATTCAGTGTCCGTTTTAGCATCCGGAGTTCAGAAGCCGCAGTAATCATCCGTTTTAGCTAAGGTGAGGGCTTTCCGCAGAATATCGTACTTTTCATCGAAAAGCGCCGTAGATAGGATTTAGTACTAAATGTGTTCCGTTTCTATGCTAGAGTCTTTTTAGGATTGTTTGTAATTGGACTTAAGAATAATAGATGATTCAACCCATTGATTGTGCATTAAATTGTTAACTGATTCTTTTATAAATGTTAGAACTAGGATTAGTTGACCATGTGGGTCGTTAGGGATTGCGGGGGTACAGAGACGTGACTTCTGTACTTGCGTCGCGTGTTGTTTGAGGCGGGGTACGGGCAATTGCGTCGATCGGTTGTCAGGTACCTCAGGCAGATCGATAAATCGTCTACGGGCGGTGTAGTGGGCACTATCCCATAAGACTGGCCACAGGATCTGGCCTAGGACATTTGTGGTTCTTTGGGTAGTTTAGGTACCGTGATTGTGCATGTTTAGTCTATTTTCTATGTATGGCGTGCTATGGTCAGATTTACGTTTTTCTGTGATTAGCATCACATACCTCACTGAGTGACTCCACTGTTACTCACCCCTCCTCTTTCCCTTTCAGGTGAGAATGAGGAGTAGTAGACGTTTTATCGGACCGGGTGCTACTTTGGGCTTTATGTTATTTTGTATTTTCGTATTGTATTTCAGACTTGGTATTTACAAGTTATTTACGGTATTGCAATTATGAGACGACAGACGTATTTTATGGATTTCCGGAAATCTAGACGTTATTTATTATGAGATTTGGATATATATTATTTTATTATAGTTAGTGACACGCCGTTCTCAAGTGTCGAGGAGACGGGTGTTACAGGATTGTTTTAATCTCGTGACCAAGGAAAAAAACAATGATGATTGAAATTTAAAAACGAAGGTAATGTGTTCCATAGTTTTAGTTGATTTGTTTATAGATTTGCTATCGTACATTCATACTATCATAAATAATATTGTATATGATATTGTGAATTAATATTTAAATTGTAATGGCTAATGGGCTTGAATAGAACCATATTGGAGCTTGCCCAAGACAACCAATTCAATTCGTTCTTTTTTAGTGGTATGCACCGGTTTGATTTAAGTGGAATATTCAAGATCCGCGTGTTTTACCAAGGTCGTCGGTCGGTTTTTTTACAAAACTTGGTTGACTCAGTGAACTCGGTCCCTTTTACCCTTAACTAAAACTGTTTCCAAACAGTTTTTTTTGAAATAATCGAGTGGCAAATATAGTAAATAAAAGATCTTCTTCATCTTTTTTCTAAAACGTACTTCGCGATTAATATTGTAGAGATGATATTAGAGTGTAAATATATAAATATATGTTTTTGTATGATGACCAATCAGTTTCAAGACACAAACATTTTTAGTATGCAACCTATATCAAAGCAATAGGTTGAAGCTATTGACCAAGTCAATTGTTTGTTTAACCAAATAATTGGATTAGCACCCTTGATCATCCCATCTTTATAGGAATCGATTTCACTTCCAAATTTTCAGTTTTTATAGGAACCATTGATTTCACTTTCAAGTTTCTTATTTAAAGGATTCAAAACAATCTACAGATTAAATATTTTTATTTCCTTCTTGACCAGCTACTATAATGAAGATAGTTTCTTTGATGCTCATTACCTTCATCATATTTTTGACATTGTTTATATCTCCTATTAAAGAAGCATATGCCGCAAAAATGCCAGCGAAGGTGCCAGTGCGCTCAAAATGTGTAACTCAAGATGAAGTCCTTGTAGAGTGTATGAAATTTTATTTATACAAAGTAAAGGGGACATTAGACAATGGATGGAAAGGTTGTTGTAAAAGATTTTGTACAATAGAACAATGCCAAAAGATACTTATATACACCAGCTCACCATCGCCACCAGCCAAAGTGCCAGTGCGCTCAAAATGTGTAACTCAAGATGAAGTCCTTGTACAGTGTATGGAATTTTATTTATATAAAGTAAAGGGGACATTAGACAAAGGATGGAAAGGTTGTTGTACAAGATTTTGTACAATAGAACAATGCCAAAAGATACTTATATACACCAGCTCACCATCGCCACCAGCGAAAGTGCCAATCCATTAAAATGCAGAAGTCAAGATGAAGCCGTGTATCAAATATTATTATAAATCAAGGTCGGGACCAATAGACCAAGAATGACAAGGTTGTTGTACAAGATTTTTAACAATAAACTAGATTTTGACCCGCGCTTCAAAAGTGCAGGAATATATTTCTGATAAAATTTTAATTTAGTAGAAAGAAGTTTTATGTTTTTAATTTTTAATTTGCTCAATTTTTTTTTTAAAAAATTCTGATATTTATTTATTTTAAACAACATATTTATATAGTTGAAACATTTAGATGTGTTAACAGTTTTTGTCTACTATAGATGTATCATATAATTTAATATATTTTACCCGTTAACGAACAACATTTTAGTTTTTTTTTAAACTCATTTTACAGTAGTCTAAAACTTTGCATGTTTGATAATTAACCATGCAATAAAAATCATTTCATAAAAAAACATCGACACTAAGTTATTTTATTTACATTTACCACTTGATTTAATAATTTAACTATACTTCTGAAATATATATATATATATATATATATATATATATATTATAGGATTTCCATTTTCGTTTCATAGATGAAAATAATTTATTTTAGTATTTTCACAATTCATAATTATTTTTTTTAATTTTGAAGAAAATGAAAGATATGAAAAATATTTATTTTAGATTATGTTATAATCCCAATCCGTTCAATTGCAACAAATATTAATCTCAACCCGTTGACTATATAATCGAATAATAAATATTGAATAATTTTCAATAGATAACTTTTTATTAAATTGAAAATATATCAATCTAATATCTAATATTATTAATTTTTATTAAAGTTAAATCTTCATTTTGTAAATTAAAATGATTACTATTAATTTGTGTTTTCGTTTTGTAATATTAATTTTATAAATATATATATCTTTTTTTTGACATCGATATAAATATATATATATCTAAACAAATTTTCTTTTATAACATTTTCTTGCATAAAATCTAAAATCGAATATTTTAAAATATGTTTAATTCACTTTGATTAAAAAAGATATTCTGAGATTTGGTTTTGATTTAATTTTGATTTAAATTTTAATCATAATTGACATATTTCATTTGACTAAAATACCTTTAATGAATATTTGAAAAAGAACTAAAAGATAATGGCATTACATGTAATATCTTACAAATCTAAAGGTTATGTCAAAATATGTGCTTCTGTTTTAATAGTATAAATTAATGCGAAAATTAATTATATTCATCTGATGGTCGAAACCAGGGTTTAGAGGCCATAATTTTATAAGAGTTTTTGAGACATATATTCTATAAATTTACTTTGAAATAGTGTTTTGTTTGCTAGTGTAAACAATATGTTGGATACAGGTTCAAATCCAGCTTTTTTTTCTTTGTTTATGAAAATTAATAAAAGATTTGATCACTTAAGAAGATACTAGATTTTAACCCGCGCTGAGCGCGAGAAGATTTTATAGTACAAATTTTATTTTTCAAATATATAATTAGAAATATTTAAGTATTACAATGTAATTATAATATAATTATAATAATGAAAATGTAAATATTAAGATGAAATGAATTCTAAAAATATTTAGATATGTTGATTTTCAACGAAACTAAATTTACTCGGATCATGATTTTAACCCATGCTTTCGTGTTGTATCATGATTTTCAAGGTAATATTATGATATTTGATTTTTAACCGGAAATTCGTTGTAAATGTTATATAATGTAAGTTTTATTTATTTTGCGTCAATCTATAATATTTTATTTTAAATATTCTCATCATTTTTTTTAAACTTCATATAAATATAACTAAAGATTTATATGTATCATTTAACATTGCTTTAACTTTTATTTTCTATATGTTTATAATTAGAATGAGTTAATCGATTCTTTTAATTCATTTTACAATATTCAAATTTGGTTTCATATCAGAATATGATAACTTGATCTTTTTACCCGTCTAATAGTGGTCTAAATCTTTTGCATATTTGACGGAAGAATACAAAATATACATCAATCATAAAAATTATTAGTCCCACTCTGTCCCCAATATAATCAAATATATAAATATTTAATAATATTTAATATTAAATTTTTGGTTAAATAGAAAAAAATTGAGTCTACTTTCTAATATTTTTATATAAATATAATTGAAGGTTTATATGTATCATTTAGCATTGATTTAACTTTATTTTCAATATATTTATAATCAAAATGAGTTAATTGATTCATTTAATTTATCTTACTATATTCAAAATTTGGTTTCATCGTCGAAATATGATAATTTATTCTTTCAACCCATCTAACAGTACTCTAAATCTTTTGCATGTTTAACAGAAAAATCCAAAATAGACATCACTCACACAAAAATATTAGTCTTAATCAGTCCACAATATAATAAAAATATAATATTTAATATTTTTTATTAAATGGAAAATAGATCAGTCTAATTTCTAATATTTTATATAAATATAATTAAAAGTTTATATGTATCATTTATAGATCAAGTTAATCGATTCATTTAATCATCTTACAATATTCAAAATTTGGTTTCATAACTGAAATATGAACAAATTTTGTTATTTTAACACATTTGACAAAATTATCCAAAATAGACATCAATCATAAAAACATATGTACCTTTGTAACTTCATGGTATACTCATGGATTGGCTAGTTCCTATTTAGAAGGTTGCAATTTTTTAACCGCTGCAGTTTCTACTCCTGCTAATAGTTTAGCGCATTCTTTGTTGTTACTGTGGGGAGCCTTTGCTTTCTTTTTTTTTTCTTCTTGAAACCGGTAGCAGAAAGCAAAGAAGAGATGGAATTCCTGATTGAATAGGAACAGATTTGATAAATACTGATAACTCTCGGATAGAGTATTAGAACGGAAAAATCCATTAGATAATGAACTATTGGTTCTAAGCCATCTCTGGCGCTGAATCAACAATTCGAAGTGCTTTTCTTGTGCCATACGCAAAAAGGAAGAGACTCGTAGAATGGGAGAGGCAAATACAAGTTTGCGATTAAATCCTTTAGTTAATCTTTTCGAAAAAACTCTTAACCCATCCAAAATATAATCAAATAATATAAATATTTAATAATTCTTAATATTTACATTTTTATTAAATTTAAAATAGATCTGACTAATTTTTAATACTCTTAATTTTTAACAAAGTAAAATTTTCATTTTGTAGTTTCAAAAATAATTAATATTAATTTGAATATTATTTTCATAATATACACATTTAGACAAATATATTGAAAAACAATTGGTGTATGTTTACTTAAATTTGATGTTATGATTAATAAAAATAGTTTTAAAGAAAAACATTCATTTATAATTTTTGTTTTTGTTTTTGAAACTATAAATTAAAATTTACTAATAAAATCTTTTTGCATAGGATGTTTTTGCATAAACTCTAGATTCAAATATTTTAAAATATGTTTAAAAGGAAACCTTAATTCAGTTTGATTAAAAAAAATATTCTGAAATTTTGATTTGATTTAATATGTATCTCATGTTACCTTGTATTGTTTAAGAAAGTATTAGGTAAGACCAAAAAATAATTGGCTAAGGAATAGGTCTAACAACATTTTATAAATAGATATAATCCTGTTTTAATATAATAGATGGTCAACTTGTATTACTTTTTTAACAAACTTAAGTTCCTTTTAATATATATTTAATATAAATCAAAACAGGCAATTTCACTAAACAAAAACTTAATTATTTATTGTATAATGATTTTTTTCTCTCAACTGATCATATTTTCCATTGCTGATTGATTTTTGTTGTTTCTCATAATTTCCCATGTAAGTCTTCTTCTCATTCTTCTCTATTTCTTCTTTTTCTATATATCCTCTATTGGTCTTAAAGTTCAAATGTTCAACTATGCCTTAAGGGCGATTAAATAGATTATCGATGATATCGATATAACACGAGTTGAATGAAATACTTGATTATTCGAAATTGATAAATGATTTTGAAGGACAAAAATGAAAAAGACTATCTTTCATATATAATAAATTGATGTCTCTGTACTTTTTGTTCGGATAATAAAACTATTGTATTATTTTGATTAGATATTTAAAAGTATAGTAACTTTATCATATTAAATGACAGTTTTTGTGTGTACTTTAAGCGCCATAAAAATCCAGGTTTACACTGATTTCAGTTGGATAATTATGTATACTTGCGGAGTAGTGTTCCATTGGTTATATATTTATTTCCTTTGTATTATATATAGTTCCAATAAAATTACGCAATCCAGAATATTTTAATTTTTTATTTGTCTGTTTATGTATATTTTAATAATACATTATTTGTCCTAAACAAACCGGCGGATTAATCTTTGATATTCTCTTTACCTTCTTTTGCGATCAATTCTATCTTTTTATTCGGATTAAAGTCTCATTATTTAATACTACACACTTATTGTATTTTATATATAAAAAAGTTGCTAAATCGAAAATTAAAGTAAACCATGATTTGTAATCAAATAGTTTTTTGTTATGTTATCGGAATGTATTATTGCTTGAATTCTTTATTCACTTCTCATCAACTTGTTTAGCGTAATAATGTATTTTTGTTAGTGTTAACCCAGGTTCGGGAATTCGCTAGGTGTTAGTCGGGCGGTGGATCTGGGCCTAGCGAGTTACCAAAAAATCAGAGATTAATCAGGGATTAACCGGAGAAGAATTTTAAGACATTTTTACTATAATATTGTTTATATATTTGTTTTGGTAAACATTGTCAACGAAACAACATGGTACAGTGGCTATAGATATATGTAATACTCTCTGTATCCACGTGGCATTAGGTAGTGCAAAGTGAGGAAAGAGTTTGACTAATTATATAAGATTGTAACTCAAATTCTAATGCAAAAACTAAAAAATAATTCATGATTGGTACATTTTCGAAAATAACTTTATAATTTGAATTTCTTTAATAAATTTAGCTGGTTTGGTTTGGTTACAGACTAAAAAGGTCTAGATTTTGCTTTTCCTAAGTATTGATAAATGTTGGTTCGTTACGGTTAATTTTGTGGTTTGATCCGGTTCGGCTTGGAATTCTGGTTGCGGTTTCTTCTACACGACACCGTTTTGACCTGATCATAATCTACAAACCCTACTCTTGACAATTTCTGTAAGAGAATCGATTCGTAATCAAAAGCTCTTCTGATCAATTCTCCATACAGAGGAGAAATCAGAAATGTCATCGTTGATCATCAATAGATCACGAAGAAGATCCATCCTTCTCTGGCAAACCCATGGAATCAAAATCAGAAGTATTTTCTCTCTCTATAACTCTCACTCGGTTGCAGATTCCAGCGATTCAGTTTCGGCTTCTGGGTTCTCCTCAGACTTAACAAGAAGCTTCAAAACCACATCTTTCGGATTCAAACATGGAGAAATCACTCATCCGAATCAGAAATTTAGCAACTTCGCTTTACCCAGAAGCAGTTTCGTTTCAAAGACTCGACCTTTTAGCTCAGAATCTGTCGCTGTTGCTTCGACTTGTGACGGACTTACAGTGGAACGAATCATAGCGAGTCAATGGCCGATATTAGATGAGAACGAGAGTGATTGGAGAAGTCACGCTGCAGCAATTGCACAGTCTATTCAAGTCATCAAGAGACGATTGCAGGTAAAAAGATTGAAACTTTACGAGCTTCTCATTGTTATTACATTCATGTTTTTTGTTTTTTGGCAGTGGAAGAAACTGTTGGTGAGGGTGAGAATGTTATCTGCAGAGCTGAGTAAGCCTGATCTTTGGGATGATCCGAATCATGCTGGTAAGATAAGTAGAGAGCACGGCTCACTCACGGGGAAAATGAAAGGAGTTATGACGTTCGAGAGAGAGTTGCTTGAACACATTGACATTTTGAAACTCGCTAAAGAGGAGAACGATTCAGAGTTAGAATCGGTGGGAGTTTCTAGGCATGTGTTCTCAGAGAGTTGCTAATGTGGCTTCATAAGTAATACAGATTAAAACCACAATGCTAAAACCTTGATAATTTGTTTCTGCTGCAGGAAACTTTGAGGGCGTTGTTGGAAATGAGAAGAGTTTCGAAAGAGAAAGAACTTGAGGCTTTATTATCTGTGGAGAATGATCATTGTTCTTGTTATATCGAGGTGAATTAGAGACAGTATTGCGTTATGTTTTCTGTCTGTGAGTTCATATTGAAATAGCTTGAAGGTTTGTTGAATAGGTTCAAGCTGGAGCTGGAGGAACAGAGAGCAATGATTGGGCATCAATGGTAATGGAGATGTACAAATCATGGGCTCAACGACGTAAATTCTCAGTCACTGTGGTCGATGAAATGCCTGGGGAAATGGCAGGAATAAAGGTTTGATTTTTATTTATTCTTTTGTTGTAGAGATAGAAATTGAAACCTGCATTTGTATTACATGAATCTGATAGGATCCAAACAAATCTCGAATACTGAGCTTTGTAACACAGCTACTACTACAAACCACTTAGGCTAATGACAATGTTCCTGCACTAGACTAACACAAGAAGTTATTAGACTCACATCTATAAACTTTGGCTCACATAGTGATCCAAATGTGTGGTTATCTATTATTCACTGCTAAATCTGTAGTTTTGAACCGTTAGCTTACGATTGATCTAACGTCTTGAACAGCGTGCGACAATCAAAGTGAACGGTGGATACGCGTATGGATATGCCAAAGCAGAAGTTGGAGTTCACAGGCTGGTGCGTATATCTCCGTTTGACAGTGGGAAACGGCGGCACACTTCGTTTGCTGCGGTTGCAGTGATTCCAATTCTAGGTGACGGGTCGACCCGAGTGCAGATCAATGACTCGGATCTCCGGATAGAGCGGTTCCGTTCTGGAGGATCCGGTGGACAGCATGCTAACACGACGGACAGTGCTGTGAGAATCGTTCACATACCAACTGGCATAACAGCAACTTGTCAGAATGAAAGGTCTGGTCTTTACAGTCTCAATCTCATGGAAGTAGCACCTACTTGTTTTTTTATTCGGTTCTGTTTGATCCTATATATGGTTAGCATTATCTGTCTATATTTATATACTAGTTTTAGTGAATTTTGGTTTATTACACTACATTTAGTACTGATTTTTTTTGTTTCTATAAACTATCTTGTTACTATTCTGTTAGTAATAAAGTTGTGTTTGATTTTGGTTTTGGTTCATTTTGTGGTTTTTATCCAATCTTTGAATTTGGTATGAAGGTCGCAGCATATGAACAAGGCTTCAGCAATGGCAGTGCTACAGTCACGGTTAGACCAACTAGAGATGGCTCGTCAGACAGCAATGAACGCGCAACATACACAATCACTAACTGAGATCAGTTGGGGAAATCAGATAAGAACTTATGTTCTCCATGTACGTAATAATACCGAATTCACTCTTTTAGGCTGTAATTTGAGTTTATATTAGCTGAGTATTCATTGTTTTTTGTTGCAGCCATACAGAATGGTGAAGGATCTGAGAACAAACTACGAAGTCTCTGATCCTGACTCGGTTCTTGAAGGAGACTTGGATGGTTTCATATTGAGCTTCTTATCTTCTTCTTTGGACGGCGGTGATGATTAACGTTAAGGTTTTTTGGATCTTGAGCTTATCTTTGCCTCTTCAGTAGTTAGTCTTATGATAGTTGTGTAACTAAATTCGGAAAGGCTTAAGTTTGACGCAGACTCATTCATTGTTTTCCAAAAGGCTTAAATTTGTAATCTTTATAATCCAAGTTTCTTCTAGAATTTGGATCAAACCTTTTTTTTTTTTTGTAATTCAATAAACCATTACATATTACTAAAGCACTAAAGAACCATTAATTATGAGATTAACTTTGATCGAGTTTAGTTGTAGTTGTACGATTTTGGTGTTTTAAACATTATCATTCTTCATCGTTTGGAATTTGCAATATGCTTAGAATATCATTTAGCTTAAAACACAAGGATCTTTTTTCAGGGACACAAACCTGATATTTTTCAGTCATCGTCTCTATAAGTTTTTAGTGTTTATTTAATCTGGTAGTGAACAACATTTTTAGTTTTAATTGATATGTGTTGTTACTTCTTAGTCAATTAGACTGGACAAATGTAATTTTTAATAATTAAACAAAAAGAAAACAAATTCAAAAATATTAAAAAATAATTAGTTCTTTTATAAAGTAAAAAACAAAGCAAAACAAAAGCAAAAAAAGGTAAAAAATAATAATAATAATTGAGTTTTCCTAATACGTAAAAGAAAAATCAACTTTTATTCAAATTTACTGATTAACATGATTAGTACATATGTTAACTGAATCGATCAAATTGAAACTATGACCCTGCAGAATTACTATTTCGATTTTTTAGGACCAAAAACCTTTTTTGTGGACAGAAATATAAACTCATGATTTTTGATAAATGACTCGAATCAAAATCTATTTTGGTGTTAATGAATGAGAAGGAAATCTATATGGTGTTAATGAATTCTGAAAAGTGTTGATGAGAAGGAAATATCTCATTTGTCCTTAATGAATATCAACCAAACCCACCTAATTTTTCCCAATTGAATTCGTGCAACAACCATTGAACCACCATGAATCTAGCACACATATCTATTAACTTTTAGTCGCTGTGCTATAGTAAATAAAATGTCACTATAATTACTTAAATATCTAAACAATTCATCAATGGTCAATTGAATTATTAATTAATTTATCTATAATATCTTCTAATATCCTTTTTAATTTAAACATAAAGATATATTTGTTTTTTTAGTTACAACATAATCGAAAATAAATGCTTTCATCTCTTTCATTTTAATCGAAACTAAAAAGCATTAACAATTATGAAAATACTAAAATAAGTTACTAAATTAAATTTTGATATATAAAACCAAAATAAAAATCCTATAATATATATAGGATACATCTATATATATATATATATTTATAAGCATATTTAAATAATTAACTCAAATGATAAATGTAAATGTAAATAAAATAACTTATAAATGTAAAGTAAATCAAATTTCATGGAACTAGGACCTACTTGTTTTTGATTCAGTTGAAAACATTTCGGTTCTGTTTGGTTCTACATTAAGAATTATTAGATTATTAGAATTAGTATTAGATATACTGATAGCATTATCTGTCTATATATATATATATAGTTTTAGTGAATTTTAGTTTATTACACTACTACTAGATTAAGACCCATTTGATACGCATATGAAAATGAATTCCAAATTTAAAATTGATTACCAGCATAACAATATATATATATATATATATATATATATTATATATATATAGATTAAAATTTGAGTTAAATTATCCAAAAACTATGTTTATTACATATTATATTGTTTGACATATGTCAACATCTTAAAATATTTTACTGTCTTACTAACTTCGAGAACGATTTTTTGTATAATTTTATTATCTTTGAAAACCAAACTTTATATAATAAGATAAGATATATGGTTTTGTTTTTTTTTTGTTTTTTGTGTAAATTTTCTTGTTATTATTTTGTTAGTAATAAATTTCGGTGAAAACCCTTTTTCTTGCATCCAACAAGAATCTATTATGGCTTCTGCTTCGACCTTGCTCAAACTAGCTCCTCTTCATCAATAAGTTTTGATATAATCTTTAATTATAATTAATTTTTAGTTGTTGTTTTTTGTTCTCACGTTGATGTCTTCTTCTTGTTTCCATTAAGGCTTGCGTTTTAGGCGTCTATTCTTTATTTTTGTTTGAAGCTTTTGATAGCACTGATGGATTTATCAAAGTAAAAACGAATTGCTGGAATTGACACGAGTAGTAATTTCCATGCATAGTTATAAAATAGGTTTTTTTTTTTAGGATGGAAATATGGAATGAATTTTATAGAAATTACCTTTATATGTTTTAGGATTGATTCTTGTCACAAGGATGACTGTTTTTCCCTATATTTTATACTTAATAACCGTCTAAAATAAGATATTTGTTCATCCCATATAGATAATCGGACTATCATTTTCCTGTTAATAAATTATATGGCTGAGTATTTATTTATTTTAATATTTCAAAAAGTTTATTTTATGTACCTGTTTAATTGTAAGCCTAGTACAACTTTCATTTTGCTTGTGGGTTCTTCAGATTTATTTCTTGTATTATGTGTATCATTTCCATAACATCTATGTAAACCAAGTTAACTATTTATTAAGGATTTTTTAGGTTTGTAATTCTGTAATTTGTTTTTGAAGTTGTTCTTTTTTTTTTTGTTTAATTTTTCACTTTGGCTTCTCATGTGTTAATTTTTTTTGTGGGGTTTTAAGGTTATTATATTTTTTCTATTTTAAAGTTTTGTAATTCAATTTTAGTTATATAATTCAATCCTTTATTCTCTTCGAATAATGTTTCCATATCAAAAATATATTATGAATTTAATCTATTAATCAACTATTCTGTTCTTTGTGTTTAAGCCCAACTCCCGCAAATTGAATTTGAAAACATACACTATGGCCCAAAAGAAATAAATCCAACAGTGGCTTTATTAGTGAGGACAGGTGGCATTTTTTCCCAGTAGAAAAAAAAGTCTACTTTATTGTGTAAGATGTTTAAGCAAATTTTTTTGTTTCACTTTATAAGAGCAACTTCAACGGTGATAGATGCAAAGAATATCTCAAAAAAGAAAATATTAATATTTTATAATAGTTTGATTACATAATTAAATTTTAGTTCTTAAAAAAGTGTCAAACCATTAAAAGAAAGACAAGTGGTGATTAGAGGTTCTAAGAGTATCTTAGAAAACATTATTGCAGGTCTCTAAACTAAAGTCTCTTAATTTAAAAGTATAATAATATATAATATTTTATTATACTTTTAAAATTAAGAGACTATAGTTTTGAAATCTGCAATAATGTTGCTCTTAGAAGTTCTCAAGTGAGAACCTCTACTCCTTCTCTCTCTTTTTTTTATTTTATTTTTCTTTTTTACGATGGTGAGATACTCTTTCAGATAACATGAATGGATTTGCTTTAAGATGTTTCACAATTTTTTATGCAAAAATTAAATGTATTTGATTTTTACAACCATTTATGTTATGCAATATTTTCTATGATTGGTTAAAATATTTTCATTGAATATTAAATGGTGCTTTCAATGTAACTTTAAAAAATTTATAATTCATATGTTTCTTAAAATCTATGCTTTTAGTTATTAAATCTTGTATATGGGAACAGAAAAAGTAGTAGATTCTACAAAAGTTAATGAAAAATAAAAATTTATAGATATATAAGTTTGTTTTAAAATGTATTTTGACATGTGTTGCAATTCACATATTCATCAACTCTATATATTAAGAAGATTAAAGACTGATAAATTAAATTTGATCAAACCTAGCCAATACAAAAAAAAAATAAAGATGTCTAGTATGATCAAGATAACAATGATGATGGCTTTGGTAGTAATGGGCGTAAGAGCAAAGACTATGAATGATTGTCAAGAAACAGAGTGCAAGTCCCTTTGTCAAAACATGAACAATATGGCTTGTGTTGGTTGTGTCGTCAGATGCGCTTCTCCTCCATCCTTTCAGGATTCCAACACAAGTAACCAAAACTCTCTATCTATATATAACCAATTTCCCAATATATATAATATTATTTGTCCAAATCTATAGTTATCGTGTGATTTCGGCAATTAAAAGAATGAAAGTAATGATCATTATGATGTTTACTACAGGGGCTAATAAAGTAGACCAACGGATGATATGCTACCGGAATTGCGATGTGGGTTGTGGCACCAACATGGCATGCCATGAAAGGTGTAAGAAAAGTTGTGGTTACCCACCTTTGTTGAATAAAGTAGACCAACGAGTCATATGTTTCCGGAAGTGCGATGCCCCTTGTGGTTACGACGATATGTGCCATGAACATTGTAGGAGGACTTGTGCTCACCCACCACCCCCGTCGAATGTCCATATGTGATTTGTTAAGATTAAAGTCATAACTTGTGGAACTTTGGCTATATTAATTATCATTGTTGTGATCTAATTGTTTATTTCTGAGTTTTTTACATGTGAATGGATATGAAAAGACTCGATATAAACATATTATTTCTTTCTTACTGCTTTCTTATTGCTTCTAACTATAACCCTTAGCGATGGGCATTTGGTGGACAAACCGAATTAAAACGAACCGAGTACTTCGGTTTTTGGTTTTGTTGAGTATTGTACTTAACCGATTGGTGGTATGATTAGAAAATTCAATCAGTTCTAGGATCAGTTCCGTGCGGTAAACTCCAGCCAATCGGGTTCACCCATAAAGAAAATCAGTTGTCGAATAAACCAAAACTAACCGGTTAAACCGAATATACAGAAGTTAACCATGGGTTTTTATCAGAAATTAACTGAAAATAACCAAGATTTTTAACCTGAGTTAACCAAATTAGATGAGATATAAAATAATTTCAGTTTTATCTGGAACATAATAATACCTAAAAACAAATCGAATATACCGAGTTCTGAACGGATCAATGGCTTGATTGCCGGTAATAAAATGAGCCACTTTATCCCTCTCAAATTAATGTTCTAATTTTAAGCGGTTGATTCCTATTCTAACCATGGGCATTTTAAAAAACTTCAAAGGAACCAGCCTTTCAATCCTCCTCCTTAACCTACCCGAGACTAAAATCCCAAAACCAAAATCCCCAAAATCCAGACCGAATTGAAGACCTAAAAGTCAAACCGAAATCGAAAATTTAGGGTCCGAAAATTTGAAAGAAGAACGGAGTTTCGTTTCCGTTTCTCCTCCGTTCCCACACTTCTCTTTGGAAACATTTGGAAAAACTAAGGAATTTGAGCAAGTCGCTCCTGAAATTGAAATTGAAACCATCCCTTATTAGACTCTACCCCATCTGAAATCAAAATCAAACCATCCCCAAAATCAAAATCAAACCATGGCTGAAATTCAACAATCTCATGAAATTCTTTGAAAATCAACAAAAGCTATGCAATCCTTTGTAATTCCTTCAACATTCAACAACCCAAAACAATTCATCTAATAAATAGTGACTAAAAACCCAGAATATGCAATTTCTCATAAATTGATAAAACTCCAATAATTTTCTCAACAAACCCAGAACAAATATGTGGAAAGTTAAAGGACCAAAATTGTTAAACTCAAAAAATTTGTCTTTGCGCTGTCAATTGGAGAGTGTAATCACACATGCGCCACCAATTACACCATGAGATCTAATTGGAAGATCTAAGGATGTTAGTGATACCGAGTATTATCAAGTATTACCCCAAAATTCAACAATCTCAAGAAATTCTTTGAAAATCAATAAAAGCTATGCAATCTTTTGTAATTCCTCCAATATTCAATGACCCAAAGCAATTCATATAATAAATTGTGACTAAAAACCCAGAATATGCAATTTCTCCTAAATTGATAGAACTCCAATAATTTTCTCAACAAATCCAGAACAAATGTGTGGAAAATTAAAGGACCAAAATTGTTAAACCCAAGAAATTTGCCTTTGCGCTGTCAATTGGAGAGTGTAACCACACATGCGCCGCCAATTACACCATGAGATATAATAGGAAGATCTAAGGATGTTAGTGATACCGAGTATTATCAAGTATTACCCCGAAATTCAACAATCTCAAGAAATTCTTTAAAAATCAACAAAAGCTATGCAATCCTTTGTAATTCCTCCAATATTCAACGACCCAAAGCAATTCATTTACTAAATTGTGACTAAAAACCCACAATATGCAATTTCTCCTAAATTGATAGAACTCCAATAATTTTCTCAACAAACTCAGAACAAATATGTGGAAAATTAACAAAAGCTATGCAATCCAGTAAAATCCATGGGTTCTAATTGGAAGATCTAATGTTGTTAAACCCAAAAAATTTGAAAAGTGAAAAGAGGGAGAGGGAAAAGTGAAAAGAGAGAGAGGGTAGGAAAAAAAAAGAGAGGGTTCGGATATGTAGAAAATTGAGGGACCAAAATTGTAAAGAACAAAAAAATTGCACTACCGCCGCCAAAATTGCACATAGTAATACCCAATTTTCTAGTGTTACCATTTTTCAAATAGTTATACTTTTTGGTATTTTTAAGTTTTCGTAGTATTATCATACCATAAATATTAAATTTGTAGTTATACCGATGATTTTAGGCACTAAGTTTGCAATTCAGAGGTTTTTATGCATTAACATGTTTTAAAACTCATTTTCCCTGCGTTTTCACTCCTAAAGTGATTAGTGTTAACAAAGTGTTTATAGAAGTGTAAGGTGTTGTTTGGGTGATTGTGGTAATAATGAATCATAATCTCCAACTTTTTTTCCAACCAATTGATAATCATATTTGTAACATTGAATATTTATTTATCTAAAATGGTTTTTGAAATGGTTTATTTATTTATTTTACTTTCTCTAAATTTCTTTTAACCATTTAAGATGTTGATTAAATATTCTAATAACAACCATAATACTATAAGTTTATATTATCTAATTAATATATGTTTTTAATATATAATAGTTATTTGTATAAAAGTTATTTGTATAATTTTCAAATTCTCATTTTGCAATTTCACTCATTCTGATCTATTTACAATTCACTACGATTCACAATTGCAATCTTTTCATTACCAATGAAATGTTATAATCAACCCAGAATCATAGTTAAAAATCCAATGTGCATATCAAAAATTTTGATTTTTTTAATTTGAATTCAAATTTTCAATTTGCAAAAACATAAAACCCATATTGATTTCAACAACAAATCGATTATGATACATCTTTTATTGAACAATAGGTAAACAATAATCATAAAATAACTGAGAAGATGCAACAGCTTCAATGCATTGCTTCAATGGAGGAGGAAGAAGAAAGATCCCATATTTTTTTTTTCGGAAAAAAAAAAATCCAAATGTGTGGATCTAAATCATCTGGATCGTTGGTTGAAATGGTTGGGATATTGTTTGATTTTGGGGAATTGTTTGGGAAGAGGAAAAAAATGATTTAATTTGGTCTGAATTAATTGATTGAGAAAAGGGTAAAAAAGAGAAGGAAAAGAGGAGAAGGATAATAGATTATGAAAGGGATAGTCAAACTTTTTTTTTAACCCATAAGGGTAAAATAGCTCTTCAACCGTTCTGAACCGCAATATAATTCGGTTTTATTCAAGAGTTTTTTCCTCAAAAACCGATTAACCCCAACGAACCAAATTCCCCCTATGTCGTTTAGTGACTTTAGTCCGCTAAATTTATTTTATTGCTGTGTAACTAATCAAACCTAATGTTTTATGTAATATAATTTATATGAGAGATTGTTGGGAAGCGAAAATGTCAACAAGAAAACAGCAAGATCAGATCAGAAGACTCAGAACTAGAGAACATGACCAGATTCTGACGTTACATGATCAATAGAGGAATCTCCTTGCTTCTTCTTCGTCGTTGTTGCAACTTCATCGTTACCTTCAGAGGAATTCACCTCACTAAGACTTCTTTTCTTGGCTTTTGTATTTGAGCTACTATTCTCCTTTGCCTCTGTCTCTTTCACCATCTCTATCGGGTTTTCCGATGAGAACAAGGGCGGTTCTCGCCCGCTTAGACGACAAAAGACACGTTCTACTGTTTCGTTTATCTCTTTCCCTAACCCCTCCTTCTCAAGAATCAATTCCCAAACCGATTTTGATGCCTTCTCTAACACTGGACCTCTGCTCACAAAAGCAACAACAGAAGCAAACACTTTATAAACACTTTCTTCGAAAATTATGACAACAAGAGTTAACCTGACGAACTACACTGCAGCTCTAAGGACTTGTTTGCATTGGCATGTGTTATTCAATCAGCTAAAGCTAAAGAATCTGCCGGAGAATTAAGTGCGTACATTGCTGAAAACGTATTAGTTTGCAAGAAAACAGAGACAACAGAGAAAGGTTCTTACAATTACTTCAATGCAGAAAATCAGGTTTCTAAAAAGAGAAAGTAAGAGAAGGAATCTTACTCGAGTTCTTGGCGAAGAGCATCAAAGAGTTCTCGTTTAGTCTGTTTCTCAGCACCAGGTGTGTTAAGTACTTTACTCTCCTCTGCCATTTTAATCGTTGTGCTCTTCAACTCTTCCTGTAACAATCACAACAAGAAAACATTTAACTCAAACGCATTGCTTCTAATGACAAGTTTCAATGTCGTAGCTTATGATCTGAATCAGTGATATTGGTACTTGCATCAGAAGAAGAAAAGCCACAAATCCAAATCCAAATCCAGCTAAACTAAACTAAGCCCAGAAAACAAAAAAAAATTGTCTTTTTGCTTAAATTATAATCACAACAACAATCATTCACTCAAATGCACTGCTTACGATCTGAATGCATCACATACGCACACACACAAAAGCCTCAAATTCTCTGTAAACTAACAAATCAAATCAAAATCCAGGAACTAAAAATAAACCCATTAAACAAAAGTTGTCTTTCTGCTAAAATTACAATCACAATAACAGTCATTCACTATGCATTTCTTATGATCTGAATCAGTCACATAGGTAATAACATCACATAAACACAAAAAGAATTCCCAAAATCCTCTGTAAACTAACAAATCAAATCGAAATCCAAGAACTAAGCTAAACCAGAAGCTGAAATTAAAATCACAACAACAATCATTCACTCAAATGCATTGCTTATGATCTGAATCAGTGACATAGGTAATAGCATCACACACACACATAGGCACACACACAAAAGCCTCAAATTCTCTGTACACTAACAACTCAAATCCAAATCAAATAACTAAACTAAACCCAGCAAAAGAAAAGTTTTCTTTTTCCTAAATTACATTTACAACAACAATCATTCACTCAAATGCATTTCTTATGATCTGAATCAGTGCAGAGGTAATAGCATCTCACACACACACACAAATATAGCCTCAAATCCTCTGTAAACTAACAACTCCAACCCATATACAAGAACTAACTAAACCCAGAAGAAAAAGTTTGTCTTTTTTGGGCCGTCTTTTTTTCCTAAATTACAATCACAACAACTACAATCATTCACTCAAATGCATTGCTTATAATCTGAATCAGTAACATAGGTAGTGGCATCACATACACGCAAAAAAAAGCCCCAAATCCTCTGTTAAATCACGAATCAATCAAAACCCAAGAACTAAACTAAACCCAGAAAAGAAATTTGCCTTTTTGCTAAAATTAGGTTTTATTGGGGAAGAACGAATGTAATTACATTGGCTTTGAGCTGATTGATGATCTTCAATCGGAGAGCATCGATGGTCCCATCGTTCATAAGAGACTCAAGCACGTCTTCTGGTGTAATTACAGAAGAAGACGACATTGTTCTTCAACCCCTAACGCAAAACCCTAAAAAAGTGTTTCGCACCAATCCAAACGCTTCCTTAAAGCACCAGAAAGATACAAAAGATCGTACTTGAAAGATAGATAACACTTTTCTAAAGAGAGAGAGAGAGAGAGAGAGAGAAGCAATCAGAGTTTGAAGCAGAGTTTCGTTCACCGGAAAATTTCTACCCTTCCTATGTTGATTGGATTTGGCTCTCAATCTCAACCTCGAAAGAAGCAATCGGGTTTTCCTCAACCGAATTAAACCGAACTACTTTCACACTGAACCAGGATTTAAGTCAGGTTTGCTTCCTCCAACTCTCTATCAAAATAATTAATTTTAGTGAAAAATGCCAAAAATAATCCTAAATACAGATTTCGACCAAAAACAACTTTTAATTTGGGTTCTGATTGGTAACGTGGCTGTGAGGACTTTAGGCTTTTAGCTGTAGATATTTTGGTTTTAGAGACTTTTGGCTGTAGAGATTTTGATTGTAAAAGTGTGATTGGTATCAAAAACTGTAGAGACTGTAGCTGTTAATAAGTTTTTATATTTTTTTTCCTAAATTTATTGATTATCTGAAAAATAATTAAAATTGCAAACAATAATTTATTTGTTATTAAAATTTAACTTAAAAACAAAAATTTATTGAATAAAATAAAATAAAAGTCATTAAGAAAGTAGACTAATAAAAAATCTTTAACGACGTTTAGCTCATGTAGCATTAGCAATCTCTTCTCTAATACCTTCCATAGAAAAAAAAAAAAAAGATAATCTAATGCTATTTTCAATTCTTAAATATATGTTCATCAGTCAAAATATTTTAATTTTTTGTAATTAAATATTTTAGTCTCCAATATTTGTTGACGAAATGGACAATTGCACTAATACACTTTGTTTAATACATTTTTTCAGAAATACACCTCTGAAGATGATATTTTCGTTTTTTGCACTTTAATTTGATGTTTAATGACTAAACTAACCCTATTAATTTAACTTTCTCATCTTTTTTTATAAATATTTTATAAAAATTTTATAAATCTTTTGTAAAGGTTTATAAATATTTTATAAAAGTTTATAAAATTATAAAATATTTTATAAAGGTTTATAAAATCTTTCATAAAGGTTTATAAAATCTTTCATAAAGGTTTATAAAATCTTTCATACAGGTTTATAAAATCTTTCATAAAGGTATACAAAATCTTTCATAAAAGTTTACAAAATTATTCATAAGGCTTTATAAAGTCTTTCAAAAAGGTTCTACCAATCCTTTTTATTAAGACTTTATAAACATAGTACTAGCGGATGACATAAAGGCCGGACAAACAAATATTAGTGTTACACCACGATGGAATGGTACCCTCAAACAACTTTGAATTAACATACATACCTCACCCTCGCCAAAAGTATGCCTCAATATATGGTCAGGTACCGAAGATTAGTTTTGTGAAGGTTTTGCCTGAGTGAACTTTTTGTTGAAACCAAGATTAGTTTTTTTCAATTGCTGATATATTCTTCCACTCAGATCTGCTTCGGCTACATCCTCCTCCTCCAACCTTGACTGGAGTTCAACCTGGCCAGATTTTAAGTTGAAATCAATCAGAACTGAACTTAAGGACTAAAACCTATAGCATTCCCTAAGCTTCTAGGTAACCTCAGATCAAAGGTGCCACAAGACACCATGTCCATTAATTAGAACTTGGTAAAAATATATATTATTACAAGCACGTAATTCAAATAAATACTGGAGTCAAAACCTACCTCATTGTATATCTCAAGATATGAAACGTGAAGAAGAAATTCCCGTTCTCGAGTCTGGATAGCTGCAACATAATTAGCTAAAGAAGCAATTGCAAAATCCTTTTAAGAAGACACAACTTAAGAGTAACCTATCACCTCACGAACAATGCTCTGAGTTTGTTTTCCCAAAGGAAGAAGATTCAGAAGCTAGAGAAAGAGAATGTGAACAAGTTTTACCTGATCTATTGCGAGCGTGGAAAGATCTTTCATGATTTAAGCAAGATTATTTATTGATTCTACAACATGGGCAAAGAATTCGAAGAGAGAGGGTTGAGCCGTTGTCTGGAGATTGGGAGTGAGGAGGCATAGAAAATTTGGGGAAGAAAGAATAAGAGAATAATTGAAGGTAAGAATGTAACTGTATCACATCTAAGAGTAAATGTATTTTTGTAAGGGTGTATTGTTGAAAAAGAGTACCTTAAATGTGGTATTTCTAGCAATTTCCCTTATTATATTGTTAACACATTAATATTTTATTATTATGAGACGATAATATGATTTACATGAAAATATATTAGCTTTTTTTATCCAGTCATAATAATATGTTGACCTAATATTGTTAGCACGTTAACATTTCATGTAACAGGTTATCATGATTATTATCATGTTAATTATGTACGATATGAGAACAGAATCTGCACATAATTTAGTTAACACATCATTAGTGTCAAATATTACTGTAAGGACACTATTACTGTTAGTATGCTAATAGTGTTAGCACGTTAACATTTTATATAATGTATTATCACGATTATTACCATATTAAATATATATGATATGATAACCGAATTACAACAATAATATAGTTAATACATCACAAGTGTCAAACATCATTGTAAGTATGATATTATTGTTAATACACTAATATTGTTAGAACTCTAACATTCTATATAACAAGATATGTGCTAACAATATTCATGTGCTAATAATATTCAATGCATTATTGGTAACACTTTAGTGTAATCTGATATTGAATTTAGCAAAGTGATAACAGCGTCACCAGCAGTGGCAAATTTCATAATTTATTCAAAAAGTAAGGATAAGTATGTTATACATTTTTTTCTCTGTTCTTTTTCTAAATTTAAAATTGTCACTGTTATAAATTTAACTTTTTGGTCAACCATTGATATATAACAAAATCACTCTTAATTATTTATCGATTCATTCAATTTTTAAGATTAAATCATTAGACAATAAATATTAAGCATGAGTACTTATAGTGACTAAGATCGAAGATGATTACTGATGGAGAAAAGAAACGGCAGGTTTCGTTTTCTACCTTAAAAACGGATTGGGAATATTTGTAGAAAAATAGAGACAATATTTTTTGGTAGAAAAAAATAGAGACAATATCGACTAAGGGTTTGATAGATTTTGCATTTTTTTTTTTTTTGAATTGCTTGGAGGTGGTTTGGGCTTTAGGTCCTAGTCCACCCCAAAGCTCGGAGCCAGCCTTTATCTGTATCTTTTACGGTCCTGGATACTCCTCCCCCTCTTCCCTGAGACTCGAACCGGTGATCTCTCAGACATGCCTGGGGTGCTGCCAGTTGAGCTAGCTCGTCCGGGTTAGATTTTGCCTTTGTTCAGTTGAATTTATGGTTGACAAAAAATTTGTTATGTTAACGTGTTTTGAGTAGAGAGAGAAAAAGAAGGAAAAAAAGAGAAAATTACTTATTTCTATTCTTACAAATTATAAGAACTATTACAAGGACAATTATACAACAGACAATTTTACTCATTCCACTAGGATCCACGATCACGATGAGCGGCTCCGCTTGCACCACGCTGAAAATCTCCTTATAAGTTTGCCTCCATAAATCTGCAGAAATTGCTTCCTCGGGGATTTGAACCCAAAACCTTCTGGTGTAGAAGCATTAATGAACCCTTAGTCAACCATTAGACCTAAGAGATCTCAACGAGTTCAAAAAGGTTTTTATTCTTAGGTATTCTTAGACTAAATAAGAATCTCTGCATCTATTTAGTTTCCGCTACGTTAATTGGTATCAAAGCCATGTTCTTTGATTTCTCAATCGAAAGACCGATTCTATATGTCATGTTGATTGGCGGTCGCAACACTTTCGAGGGAGAAATTTCTTTTTTCGAGAGAGAAGGTCACGAGATCTATCGAGAGATCTATGCTGATTTTATATATGATATCTATGAAGATGATATCATAGCTGTCGAATTCGTGTTCATATCTGTGAAGATTCTTGTGCGTCACTATCTCGTTTTTACTTCTCTTTTTGCAGCTCTCTTCTCTTATTACTAGATTATAACCCGAGCCCAGCTCGGATATTATATATTCAAAAATTCATTTTATAATCTATTTATAATTAAATTATTTTCTTATAGAACCAATAGTTAATGGTATGCCTGAGAATTCGGTTAATTTGGTTCGATTCGGGTTGGTTTTCGGTTTTTTGGTTTTTTTTCTGTTTTCAAAAATTTACCGAAAATATCCGAAATAAATTTTGCTTCAGTTCGGTTTTCGTTTTTTCAGTTATTTGATTTTTACCGAAATTAACCGAAGTTTCGGATAAAATCGGTAATTTCAGTTAATTTTGGGTATATTCGGTTAATTCAGTTAAATTTTGGTATATTCATTTATTTTGGTTTGGTTCGGTTCGGGTATTTCATATTTTTTTTTTGTATAATCCGGTTTGATTTGGTCTAAATTCGTTTAAAAAATAATAAAAAATTAAAAATTAAATAACCGAATTAACCGGAAAACCCGAAAACCGAACCAAACCAAGAACCAAACTAAAAAAGAAATGCTGCCGAACTGAACTGAACTTCTGAACCGAACTGAAAACCGAAAATTTCGGTTCGATTCGGTTTGCTCGGTTCGGTTAATAATCTCAAGGCTAGTTCATGGGCCTGCGGTTCTAATATATTCAATCTATTAATGAGAACTAAATTTTTAATAAGCTTAAGAGTTTTAAATGACATGACTGAATAGAAATATTTCATTGGTCAGTTTTTTTTTTAGATTGCTCTCAGTTAGACACGTGGCAGAAATCTTTTTTGGTTTTTTGGTGTCTTAATATTTATATTAAGAGATATGTTAGCATATTTGTTAGTGACTCCTTCCTTGAGTAATTCCTTAAGTAAAACGTACTAAAGTCTTTTTGTATTAAGAGTCATAAGCTATTGGGCTTTACCCCAATTTCTGGCTCAATAGAATATTATTGACCCAAAAACCATACTCTCACATATATCTAGATTTCATAATGGACATACATATCCAAATATTCATAATACT